>JAVQIZ010177025.1:5000-10730 GCA_036023535.2 Galaxias brevipinnis | reverse complement strand
AGTATTGACAATGTATCCTCAGTATATTCAGTTTAAAGGCACTCATTACATTTTGTGCTTCAACTTAAATTCACATAAAGCTAACACATTGCATTCCAATCTTTGTGTGCTGTGTGTGTGTCTGCTCCCTTTCTAATGGTATGTTTTCTCTATGGATGGCCATACTTCACCTGGACCCTTCATTTTGAGTTCTACACAACAAGGTTATGACAATCCACATTAAACATCATTCAGGAATCTCATCAAATAGAAAATTTTTGGCATAAGTTCTAGGTTTGGTTCAAGTAAATTGTAACAAACAAATGTGCTTTTGACAACTGTTATACATGTAACATTGCAGTTATTTGTCTGTCTAATTACTCAGGATTGACTAATGTTAGTACTAAAGGATTAAGATTCCCACGCAAAGTACTCTGTGAGAACACAGTCAGTATTAAGGTATAAATATTTGCCTAAGTCCACAAAGACTTGGTACTGAAATGTTATGACGTTGCAGTGAGATGTCCTTTGATTGTGCTCATTGACTTATATTAGCTTTGCTATTAGCTTTGTCTATCTGAATCATCCAGATAAGACCACATTGTATTTTCTAGAGTCTGGTACGTCACAAAATGTCAGATGTCCTGCGCTTCATACTGTAGGAACATTTGTGCCACAAACACCTCTAAAATCGTTCGCTTCAAGTACAGTTTAGAAAACTCCACGCTGCGCTAAAGGTATCCGGCCACTCAAAGAGCAGTCAGTGTACTGTAATACAGTAGAAGATAAATTAATGTGATGCTTCCATCCCAGGAGCACTGAAATTCCATTCATAGATTCAAAATCCATATTGGAATTCCACTCGTTGATTAGAGATCACATATTGGTCCTAATGAAGACCCTATTGTATGTCGGCCCTAACTGTTTGCATGTTCGGCAGTCAATTTGTTCCATCCTCTGGCTATGAGATTAAACAAAGCCCTGAAACATGGGCCGTATTCTCCAATGGATCTGTTATGAGTGCCCCCCCCCGCCCCTCGTCTCTTGTTGAATTACATTAAAATCATATGGAAATAATTTGACTAAGTTTGAGTTAAAATGTATTAATAGTAATACTAAAAATGTATTTCCTTCAGTCCTTTCAACTTGAGTTACGGTTGACCTAATAGCTCAGGAACAAGGGACTCCTCTTAATACAAGTCATCTTCACTTGCTCTTCTTCCCCTCTAGAGGGCGGTAGGGAGGTGAGGCAGATTTGTCCGACCACAGAGGAATAACCTTATCGAACAGCAGCACAGAGCTGATCATGCCTGTGAGGAACAGAGAAATTTTAGGAAGAGAAGAGACAAGGAAGTGGAGAGGAAAGAGGGGCCAAAGCAAAATGGAAACGGTAAACAGGTGTAGAAGACGTAAGACATTAAAGAAGAGTTTAAACAAAGATCATTCTCCCGTGTTTCCTTTAAAGGAGGGACACACACTTGATATTGGATGCTTAGCTTAACACTACCATCTATCTGAACTGGCACAGGAGGGACCAATCAATCAGCCTTCTTCTTATGTTAGTTGATAAGGATCAGAGAAACAATAACTCTTCATCTTAACCCCATTGACGGTGGTATATTCGTCTGTGCTTCACTGCCGGGCTTGAGTTCTTTTCTTTTCTGTTGAACCACCAAGGTGATGTGTCCCTGACCAGATGATAAGATGACCCTCCACAAGCAGCCAAGTCAGTTAACCTGCTTATCAGATTGGGGCTAGCACAGCCAACGACGCAGCCTGTTCTACTCTTTCTCAGCTCTCGTTACCGGTCGGTCCGGGTAACGCTGCCTTCTGACCAGACAATGTTTCACCCAAGCACAGCCAAATTTACCCAAAAATTCAGTTATTTTATTGAGGCATGACGTCAGACCCACTCTAAGGAAATAAGACAAGACTCATTTCCTAACACAGGATGCCGTTTCATCTTAAATCTGACCACGCTACGCTCCGTCAGTGCCGTATGAAACACACTCACCCAACAGGGGAGCCAGCCAGTAGACCAGGCAGTACTCCAGGAAGGTGTTCCCACCGCAGGCAAACTGGGTGGAGAAGGCCAGCGCAGGGTTAAACACGGCTCCTGTCACACTACCACCTGCAATGAGAGGGTGAACGATACAAGAGACAGTGGAGAGAGAAATAAAGTGGTAGAAGAAGAATGTGGTTTTAAAGAGAGGGAGAGTGAAAGGGGGAGAGAGAAATTTAAAAAAAGTGGTCGAAGAAGAATGTGGTTTTAAAGAGGGGGAGAGAGAGAAATAAAAAAGTGGTCGATGAAGAATGTGGTTTCAAAGAGGGGGAGAGAGGAAGGGGGAGAGAGGTTGTAATTCGTGGAGAGTGAGTTACAGATATTTTTTGCTCTTTTCTATTGGAACAACAGAAAAAGGGCAATGGAGAACTGTGCACAGTAGAAATAGACCACAACACAGACGGTGAAAGAAGGTGACACTTGGCCCAGCAGAGGAGCGGGTCAAGCAGACCACTGCAGTCAGCACAAGAGGTAGCACCCTCACCCTCACCTATGCATAACCATCAGCGTCGCATAAGCATATAAAGCCTACAGCACCACTAATGCTAATTAATATACATTACGTTGGATTTCATAAGGCATGAGACACAGGCCCCTTCAGATGACTGTGTGGATATGAAGCAGCTTAACTGTGACTAATTGTCCATTTGAATTCAAGGTTAAGGTTATTTTTACTTGTAACTGTATGTCTTGTTTGTAGAGAAATGTAGATAAGGAAAGAAGTAGAACTGATAGAGATACACTACATTACTCACAATGTTTTTTTCTGAGCTCTATCTCACTGCAGTTGCACAAACTAGTAAGCTGTTATCCTGTTGCAAAAAATAAGCCTCTCTCCCCCTCATGTCAACACTATGTATCTCTCCTCCATGACAGAGCGTTCTTGGTGATAGAATAACAGGTTGGTTTCTCTCTTCATATGGCGTGTCAGGGAACATACCCAAAGATTGGGTCCATGCCCACTCTACAATTGCAGGCAGTCTACGACTACGCAAACCAAAGTACGTTTCTTAACCTATTGAAACACACCTGCATACACCAAGGTGGTGACAACTGCAGCTATCGCATGCACCCGGTACTTCTCCTCTACCGAGTGCGTGTGTGATAACGCTGTTTGGACTGCAAAGGCACAAGCGAGCTCCACCGCTGCAGCTTTTGGCAATGGATGTGCATGGATCGGGCTGAGGCACTGAAAACCGAGCAGTTTGTGGCGCAGGTGCAGGTCCGACAGCCCAAGCCCCCAAACCATTGGGATAGCAGCTCGAGCAACTCCAGCCGCAGTAAACTGACAGGCAATCCGCAACAACGCGCACCTGCCCGTGAGATTCCTACGGTAGGCGTTTTCGAGCGCACCAGACGGGTTTCCGAAAGCTCCGTTGAAAGTGAGAGCGTGCACAACGGACGCTACGTAAGTGAAAGTGAGCGCTAATCGAGGCTCTATCCGCCCCACCTCGCCCAACATCTTGAGTTCGTGCGTGCAAGCGCATAGCTGAAAGGTGGAAATAAGCTCTCCCGCATAAACCGCCAACCCGGTACGCGCGAGAATCTTCATCAGCAGTCTCCGGGCCACATCACACACTAAAATGATCCCGCCGAGCAAAGAAAGGGACACCATTAGGTCTGCCATTATGTCCCCTTCCTTTTTTGTTTTGAACTGTTGGTGGGTCGTTGAGTGTTGGCAGGCTACGGCTGTACCCAACCGCGCTGCTGTGTGTCGCACCGGGGTCTAACGTGCAGGCTTTGGAAAGAGCAGCTAGTGCTGCAGTTCTAAGCTGTAGCTCACATGGTGCGGAAGTGACCGATCTCTGTCCTCTCATCGCCCCTCTGTGTACCAGTGGAGGAGAGGTTAAAGAGCTGGCAATGAAACATTCCCCAGTAGCACAAATGTTTGGTCTGCCCAATAACACACATGTTGACAAACAAATGTCCTATATGGTTGGTCCAGATGACGCAAGAGATTTAGAACACAAATCAGATGTTACATATATACATAGCAACTCACTGACACATTTCTGAATTCTACATTGGCAACAGCAGATGTCACTGTCGCCTTATATACGTAATATCGAAACCTTCTATCGCGCAGTGTGTATCCATTATCTGCTATGCCAATCCGCTATATGCCATCTAGGCCTATAAATGAAACCTAATAATATGACAAAACACATGCCGTCATGCCAATGTCATGTTTTTGTGTTAAGAAATCGGGCTAATTTAGAAATTGACTCAACATGTAAGTGATAACATGCGTCATTAAGTGCATGTAGAACTATTTATATTAAATTTTTCCTGCTTCTGGCTCCATAAGCCTAGAAGTGAAATCAAGAGGAATTTTGCAAGTTCAGATTTCTATTCTTGATGTGGGTGGTCCCAGAAAAATTATTTTGTTTGCATATCCTGGTTCTAAAACAATATATTATTCTTTCAACTAAACCCCCACATATACTTAAAGGAAAAGATCCTTAGAGAGAAGGGAACAACTTTCCTTGTGTGTCCTATTGAGACGCAGCCACAGTGCCATTGGGAATCTCACATGGCCAGATCCGCCCATATTTAAGACAGACAGGCAAGTTGACCAACAGACACAAGATAGAATTTCACCTTACCCATTAGTCTGTTAGAAATTGCGCTGATGGGCGGGCGTTACTATGTAGCAGGCGCGGGTGTTCCTAACAATAGCCTTGGATTGGCAAGTTTGCCATAAAGAAAAACTGGGCGACATGCACTGCTGAAGTGAGTTGGCCGAATGCATGCGTGCGAGTGTGCGTGAGTCGGGAATCATTACCAGGAATTTTCCGATCAACCAGGCGAGTGGTGAGTGCCGGTTTTCGAGTCAACCTGAAAATATTATATGTTTCAGTAAAATGGAATAGGTTATCCAACTAGAGCGAAGTCTATTATTTTTTGGCATGCCATTTAAATTAGGTTATGATTGTGAACACGAGCCATATACTCTTGCATACTCACGTTCTGGGTAGACTAGACGGTTACAGTGGAAGGGCTGAGTGCTAGACACTATTCTACAGTGTATCAGATATTTTTTTTCCATTTTTCCCGACTGATTGGCTCTATCGCTCTCAGAAACATGGACCCGGTTAAACAATGTCTTTGGCTAGAGGAACTGAGTGAGAATGATATGGTCCTTTTGCATGGTGGCTCTATTGGGCTACTGTTAAACCTTCATTTAAAAATATTCCACAGAAATATGGTGAGATATTTATTATATGATGTCAGAGTAGAACGTAGGACTAAGCATGGAATGAATGAATGAGCTATATTCAATACGGTGCCTCATCAACGAATCATGGGCTACAGAAGCTATGTCTGTTTTATGGATGAGGGATGGTCACCCACTGACCCACACATTACCCATTGCCGGTGTTTTTGTGCTTTTATTTGTTTTACTTTTTTCTTATGCTTTTCACTCCAACGTGAATGTTTGTGTAAAACTAAACAGTCCATGTTAAACTACAAAACGCTGCATGAAAATACATGGACTAATCACTCCATTTGTTAACAAGACTGAGACGTTGTGGAACTGCCATTTGTCGATCGGTGGCATAGATCCTCTTGAGTCTGACATGACAGTTTCATAATCGTTTACATTATGCATTTAATAGACATTTCATTCTAAATGTTAATGTTTCGCTCTAAAATCAATCAAGGCAATGCCACTGCAGATCCAGTAG
>JAVQIZ010177016.1:0-18376 GCA_036023535.2 Galaxias brevipinnis | reverse complement strand
CACACTAGATTTTAAAATTTTATTTTGTGCTTTTCTGTGTGTGTGTGTGTGTGTGTGTGTGTGTGTGTGTGTGTGTGTGTGTGTGTGTGTGTGTGTGTGTGTGTGTGTGTGACATCAAGCAAGTGCTTTTCTAACAACAATAGCACTTGGATGAGCAGAGCAGCCAACACCGTCAGGGAAATTTGACCCATGTTGCCGATATTTTAGGAAATGCTAGTCTTGTCTAAAGCATCAACTCTCCACTCATCTGTTTGTTTGTGTTTCTGTGTGTGCATGCAGATCTGTGTGTCCTGCCAGAGGCCAATCCCCCCTGGTCTCTTTTGAACAGTCTTCCTGAGGGGGCGTTGTGTTGGTTGTGGTCCTCGTTTCCCTCGCAGTGGCAAAATCTCAACCAGGACAATTCAATTAGACTCATGTCTGTGTCCACTGTGTCTCAACTTTGACGGGCTTCTACAGTTGTTCTGAAATGCACAGTATGACGAGCTACAAGATTTTAGTTGCCTGCTTAGAAGCAATGTCTGGCTGAATGTCTGGCTGCAGAGAGAGAGAAGCTTCTTTTTTTCTCCTTGGCCGTGGAGTGGGTTTGGTGCTCTGTGAAGTGCAGGCACTCATCCAATCATTGGGTCCAAGGTCACCAGCTGGGAATAATACAAGCCTAATGATGATTGGTGGACATCGTCCAATGCCATCTCAGCCCTTTCACAACGACAAGCCCCAAATGATTCAATGGGCTCTCAGAGACCGAGGGCATCTGTATCGTTATTAGTGGAGCACCTTAAACAACCAATGCATTGGTGTCAGCACATAGCCTTCATATAGTTTATTAATTGGTGTGTTTGATAATAATTTTTAAGTAAGCATTGGTTCTGTCATTCATTCATTCATTCATTCATTCATTCATTCTAGCTGTAGCTTATGAATTGTGTGGTACTGGGGTGTAATTAATTAACAATGGTCATGAGATCTAAAGATCTAGGGCATACATTTAGTCACACATTGGAAATGGTGTACAAAATATATATCCTAAAGGAATGTTTTTTATAATAACATCATTAGGAAATTGACAAGTTGGCCATAATCCCGTAGGGGTCACTTAACACTTTGTGAACGGGATGTGAACACGATAACAGGATGTAGGAGAGTGTTACCACATGTAGCTTCACATATATACGTAAATTCTATCCTTTTCCAGGTCTCCCCTCGGATATTCAATGTTCCTATCACTCACCCCCTCACTCGGGGGGCTGTTACACAGTAAGCTACAGAATTATCTTCAACCACAGCAGGGGAATTGCAGAGCACCACCAACGCTATTAATGTCTGGGAAGAAAGGATGAACACCCCTCACAGGCTACAGCTCAGCAAAAGTGTTATTTTAGGGGTTTGTGAAATAGATTCTCTCTCTTCTCATCGCCAAGGTGTGTATTATTGTGATGTAGAGAATTGGTACTGAAAATAAATAGAAAACTCCCCTCTGTGTTTCCACAATGGACAGTGGTAAGACAGGAAGTGTATTTTTTCACACCCGCATCTCAACACAGTTGAAGCCAGCCTTGTCTCTAGGTTGTGTAGTTATATATGGGCTTCACTTAGATGAACAGGGGCTGGGGTGTTGGAGACACTCGTAGGGTTTTGGACACATGCTGCTGTAGTCCAAGTTAAGGCCTTCCGTTTTGTCCCTTTACTCTAATTTCTCGCTGCCCTGTGTCTGTCTATCTCTCCGCCTGTCTTTCTGTCTGTTGGTGTACTTTTCATTGTTTGTCTGTCTATTTGCCCATCTTGTTTTCTCGCTCCTTGTGAAGCTCTGAACGTGCAGAAAACAAATCAAGCAGTGTATGTGGGGATCCAATCAAAGCTGTTGTTCTTCTCAGGGTGCATAATCACAGAGTGTGAACTCCATTTCATGGCTCCTCTGTCTCTTTCTCTGTCTCTCTTGCTGTTCCTGAGTTCATTGGTACCATACAGATGAGGGAGGGGTGAATCGAATCTGTTTGTGTTCTCGAAGTCTTGTCAGTTGCTGTGTCACTATAGTTTGATCTGTATAGTGCATGTGAATGTCAATGTGTTTTGCATTGCACAGCTGTACCAAAGCCTTACCAAACTTTGTTTCCTTTTTTTAACAAAGCTGTTCTCCATTAATCAGGGAGCAGCTAGAGGTCATTGCGGCACATTGTGCTTGCTCATAGCTCCACACTGCCAGGTTGGCTGCTTGCTGCTACTGTAGAACCCAGCTGGGGCTTCTTAATCAACCGACTGACTGTCTGCACATCAGAGAGAACATGCACACTCTTTATGGTCGGGCACCGGAGGGGGACACATTCTACTCATTAGCACTGCACAAACACACACACACACACACACACACACACACACACACACACACACAGATACACGCAGTCACAAACACACACACACACACGGGGTGAAAGAGTTGTCTGTTACGTTGTTGGTCCTATTACATCATCTTGAGGTGAAAGCACTGGCAGAGTAGATTACTGTGTCCTGTAGAGAGAGTCATTAGACACACAGACAGAGAACACAGATTGAAATAGGCTACAGACAGACAGTGATACAGTTTACCGTCTGAAGCAGCCTGATGGCACCAGATGCCACTCGACTAAACTCCTGCCTTCCCCCCTAACCGTTAAGATGATGAAGTCAAGGTGGAGCTGGAGAAGTCAACCGACAGAGTGGAGAAGAGGCAGCATGGGCCAGGCTGTCATCTCTGTCTGCAGATGGCTGTCTCATAACCCACAACTGCTGACGGAGACCACGGCTGCCATCTTTGTTTGCATTTCATCATCATTAAGTGAATTGATGAGCTGCCTTCACCATTTGCTGTCCTCATCCACAATCTGTGGCATGAGCAGACATTTGACATTTGGTGGTTGTTGGTAATACATTAACAGCTGTTTCATGAACCCCCCAGGTATTATTTTGTCACGTCCTTCTGTGTGAATTGATATTGCAGCTTTTAGTTTTAGCCCATTTATTCAGAACATCTCCTTTTCTCCTTCATAGACATTTCCGCTTATTTTTCTCTTTCTTTGGCTCTCTAACGGCATTTCTACTCTTGTGATGTGACAAAGTTCTCTCTGTAGAGTAAGAATTCCCAAAAATGTATAGAGACAGCAAAATAATAAAAATAAATGGATACTGCACAGTGGGACAGCGGTAGCAAAGATTTGTATTTAAAAACCCCCAGATGCAGAACTGTGACATCAGCCCCCTGGCGTTCTTTTTGTTCTTTATCGCTCTCCCACGTAGCTTTTCTTTTGTTTCAACCTCTCTCTTCTTGCTATCTAACTCTTGTTCTGCCTGAGCTCTATTCAGCTGTAAAATAAGATCAGCATGCTCTCTCTGTTTAGCTGCTGTTACCCTTGCTTACACACTCACCCACGGTCACACAGCAACAACTGTAAATGAGGTACAGTCACTAATTCTGGTGTGCGGGCTCTGAATAGTGTCCTCAGACTTTCTGCTCAGTAATCTCCAGCAGCGTGAGGATGAATCTTCTCAGGAGGACTCAGTGGCTCTCAAACTCTTTCTCTTTCTCTCTCTCGCTACACCGCTCCCAATTTCCATTATCTCGATCGAATCAATCTCTACTTAAAACGCTCCCAATTCCCATTCTCTCTCTATCATTCTTCTGTTCTATCAACTCTGCAGGGAGCATGCCAGAGGATAATATCTCGCTGAGACAAACACAAGCAATTTAATGTAAACACCATCTCCCTCGGCGGAGGAGATGACAGAGCGATAAGGAGGTGCTGTCCTCCTCTAGGGGAGGTGATAGAGTGATAAGGAGGTGCTGTCCTCCTCTATGGGAGGTGATAGAGGACATTCATCCTTCTGCCCCTTGCAGGCACACACAGGACAGCCATGCTGGCTCTCAGCCAGACTGAAACAAAAATGCACAGTACAAACGAATACATTCTTAAACAAGTGAGGAGTAAATAAATACTGCAGCATATATAAATGATTGTCAGACAGTCATGGCTATTTCAATGTTTTCAGTTTTTTTTGGGGGGGGGTGCTAATCTTTCACTGAGATGCGGTGTAATATTAAAACAGTAGGGAGGAATGCAGACCCTGACAAACACGTTTATTGACAAATCCAATATCTGGAAAGTGATTGGATCAATAAAATAATTATTGTTCAACTAAATATGTATTGTGCCTGCTCTGGCTCCAAAGTGCTTTGCTTGTGGTAACGTTAATATACTGCCTAAGATTTGAATCTTGAATCAAGTGGACGGCTTAAGTGGGTGTCATGTTATGAAACGTCAAAAAAAAAATTGGCCTTCAATTGGCATTTCTTGTCTGATATCGATTGAAGTAATGGGTCTGTTTACAAGAGCTGCTCTATCGGTCCACATAAATTGTCAGATTTTTGCCTAATTGAAATCTGTTTACCGAGTGAGCATTATGAGGTAATATACCAGTATAAGAATGCAAAGTATTTTGTCCTTAGCTCACTCATATCTGTAGCAATAAAGTTAATGAAGCCTTTTTCATTTATATTAACAGTATTTGTGTGTGTACATGCACACCGTTCTATTGCCCAGTTCTAAATCAAATATATGGCAATGGTTATAATAAACTGTCAATGTTTCACATTGATACACTAAACTAGACATGAACCAATGAAAAACAGGCAACCATAAGAGAGAGTGAGTGGCGGCCCTGTATGAGTGAACTTACATTTCTAAATACAATAGAACCACATTCTTATTCTCAGTGGTCCATTATTGGACTAAAACGGCATGTGTAAAACTACAGTAAATCAAGTGCCTCAGATTTAGACTCTACATTTATGGCGACAATGTTACACATCCGTTCTTTTGTTATACTGAGAAGACCAGAGTGTAGGATTTTATTGTCTAAACTAAACGTTTGAAGAATCCAAGTGATGCATCTGCATATAAATCTCTGGGATGTGTAAGAAGGTTCTTTGTTTACTGAAACATGTCCATTTGACATTATGGTGAATGCAGCGAGTATGTTCCATCATTGTAAGGAGTCTTTTCTTCCATCACTAACTCATTAAAGTGGCACAAAATGATGATGGCCACACACACACACACACACACACACACACATTTCACATACTTGTGCAGGTTACTGAGACCGAGGCACTGAAGCATATAAATTAACTGACACACAGTAACAGGAATGTGAAAGTATGGATCAGATAATGTAGTCTGCCATCAATTGAAGCCTTGAGCATGCCTCTTCATATGAACTGATGTGGTGGCTTGTCTTTCACCTATTCACACAGACACACTCCCTGGAACCCACACTTTCAGTATGAGAGTGTTTGAAAACCCAGAGGCGAGACATCATAACAAGTTAACTTTAATTGACAATCTTTTGTTGTCCTCCTGTCTCCACTTCATAAATGTTGTTCCTCTTTGGACACTCTTTCCCCTTACATGCTTCATCTTCTGTAGAGGGAAAAACGTTTTCTCTGGCGGTGTAATTAATCTCCAGAAGCAACTCGGTTAGTTATAGTTTCAGGCAGGCTGCAGAGTTTATGAAAACAAACGCCTGGTGAGTTTCAGAGATTCATGCTCCTCTCCAGTCTCCCCCGTGAAGGGAACCTGAACTGACCTGCTAATGAACAGAGGCACTGACCCCCTTCCAAATCCCACTGTAAGCAGGGATCAGCCAGCAGCACCAAAAAGTTCAGCGGCCCGCTCAACTGTGAAATAGGCCCTAAACTGCAGGCAATTACTGCTACAGCTAACCCAACGGCTCATCCTCCTGAAACCCTGCAATGATAATGAATTAACTGAAGTTTTTAATTAAGAAGTCCCCTCCGGGTATTGGCATGATTAGAGGAGGAGGAACGTCAGGACGCTGCTGTAGTCTCAGTGTCTAACCCCGGGGTTGATGTTTTTTTGAGAGAGACTTGATGTGAGGCCTTGGTGTGATTTCAGGGCAGCAAACTATACATCCGTAATGGAAATGTGTGGCAAAAACTAGTATCCTGTTTGCACTGTTGGTCTGACTGAATTAAACTAGAGTGATGTTTGTTTGAAATGTTACATTTTATTTCAAGATAACTATAATATTGAACCCTAAAGTATGTCTATAAATGTATGCCACAAATTATAATGCTTCTAATTTAGGGTTAAATCACCTCTAGGGTTCATTTCTCAAGGCTCAATTACAATGGCCATTGCATGTACATGAGCTAATGGCTCAAGCATATTGCTGTTATCCGTAAGCTTACAGAAGGCACGTCCATGGCATAAGCCCCTGCTCTGGGAAAGGGAGATACTGCAGCTTTCCCCCTGCCTCAGTTCCTATCATCCAGTCCTGCTGCCAGCCTCCTTCTTACACCCATGTTATCACAGATATTACTTAATTACTCAAAGAGTGTGACAATTAAACCTGTCCCTATGCAGCTTGGGTATTGCATTTAGATCAATAAGACTTGTTCCATGTAATTGTTGTTTTTTCTTATTAGTCTCCTAACCTGTTCTATATTTGTTTTCTCATTTTGTTTCGTTATCTGTGCATGTCAGCTTCCAGTGTCTTCTGTATCATCAACCGGTTTCTTTCAAGCGGCTGGTGAATTGGCCGAAAAGGAGGAAATCCCAAGGATACTTGCAGCTGAGATAAGGGACTGTCCCCATGTATTCTGACTTTCAGCTCCCTTTACATAAACAATGGCTCGTTTAGCCCTGTTTTCTCGGAATTGAAATTGATCCTTATGGCTGAATGTGATCTGTAGAAAATAGTTTTCAAATACATCTCTGGTGAGTCATGCTGGTATTGGCAGAATGATACTCTTAAAATGCTTCCGTTGTGGATGTCGACTCCTTCGTGTGGGTTAAATGAAGCACTATGGTTTTGCTTTTCTAAGGTGCTTGTCTTTATCTCCATATTGGAGTAGGAGACCCCCAATTGACCTCCTATATGTTTTCCAGGGGCAGAAGAATACTCTGAACCACGTCTAGTTTTGACGATTGTGCATCATGAAGATTATCATCGTAGCTATTATACCTCGTTATCAAAGCGACGGCAAAGGTTTAAAAAAAATACTTAAGAGGGAGAAAATAAACTCATTAGACAGACATAAATTATTCCTCAGACATAATCGTTTTTGAACCACACCTTTAGAATGAGGGTTTCTTCTCCTGCCATTCCTGGCTCCGTTAAGCACATGGGTTGCCCATCACCTTTTGATACCTCTTTATTGAGTAATCAAACATAATGACTAACCTCTTACCCTCAGCCTGAACGAGGCCTTTGATGGGTGCCTTTGATGCCGGGAAGCAATTTTTTGTCCGCCAGAGGCCCTAATGGATGAGCTAATTAAGACAGGGTACGAGAGGGCTTACGACTAAGCATTAAACAAGGTTAAGGACATTTTATTTTGTTCTGTTTTATTTAATAGTTAGCACCTTTCCCATAACCAACTCAGTCAAATGATAACTATAAAATGGGTGTACTAACATTCCAGGAGAAATGCTGTCATGGCGACATCGTTCTCATTAAGTCCCTGACTGTCACGGCCTCAACTGTGAAGCCGCCTGTGAGTGAGACTCAATACGGGACATAACCAAGGGTCTTTCCTCTTTATCAGAAATAGTGTGTCCGTAGGCTCAGCCAGCTAAAAACCATGTCCTTCAGGAAGCAAGCAGCTGCCAACGATGCAAATGAGGGGTTGACCTTCCAGTCCTAAAGAACTCACGTTGATCGTTAGGCTGTGCTGTGTGTAAGAGTGACTTGCACAATGTTCAGTGTCATGTTTTGTATATTTAGTATGTGTTTCGTACCGTGTATGTGTATGTGTTTCAGTGTGTTGGTGTTACTGTCTGCATTATTCTGCCATACTTTGACACATGTATGAATCTTATGCCTAATTACAATTTGTTCCAGAGACTAAGGGTTAAACATTGACAAAGTTCTCTGCAGATTTAGTAGGGGGTTAAACTCATCTTCTGCTTCTGTTGTAAACTGCAGTGCATCTCTATCAAAGAGAGAGCTGACTTATCACAAAGACAGGAGACAAGGTACTTCTTTGGTGTGTTTCTGTCAGGGTAAACTTGAAGTTGATAATAGTTTGGTCTTGTATTTAAGTTACTAATGTAATACCGACAAGAGTTTTCCGTTGGCTAAAATGTTTTTTATAGTCTTACCTTCTGGTCAAATCAATTGTTTGCAGATAGTCTTTATACTGTATAGTCTTTATATTTTAAAAGTGCCTGATTAATTAAATAAGTGTGTATGTGTGTGGAGTTTCAAACCTTGCCCAGAGAGAACTTTTGAACTTGTAAAGGAAGTGTTTTGTAAAGGGAGTGGTTTGAACTGCAACAGTATTCATATTTGAAAATGTGTCTTGGGATGGTGGGTGTGTGAGTAAGAGAGAGATCAAGAGAAAATTGTGAGTTTGTGTGCTGTTGTGCTCATTTGCATTTTCTTTCTCTTGCCATTTAATAGGCATCACAAGACTTAGTTGCTTGAAGGCTTTCTCCCGCTCTTTATTTCCCCTGCTATGAAATCCCCCTTAGCTTATTGGCCCGTCAAGCTGTAAACTTTCAAACGGTTTTCAGTTTGATTATATAAACAATAGGAATGGAGCTAGTGCTTGTGCTTTGTATTTTTTCTCATGCTGCAACTATTACATCAGCAGCCAAACAAACTCTGTGTGTTTTCCCAAAGACTCAATGTACGTTTTCCACACTTCTGATGTTTGGCCTGCTTGTGCCTCAAAAATGAGCTCACACACAACCAATCCTTGAAGAAGTAAGTAGGGCCATTTTGGAGATTGAAATAGCTTCTCTGCTGCCACGTTCAGTGTGACTCATCAAAGCTGACCCCTGGGATAAAAACACAGGGTAAACAGGCAGACAGAGGGTGCAACTCTCTTTTAAATTAAACTGAGATGCTGCCAATTCTGTTGGTTTATTTGTGCATTACCTTTTCTCTTGCTCAGGGGTCCAACGGATGACATCTTCCAAAAAAGGAATTAGTTGCCTTGGATTTGCCTTTTAATATGCTTTAACGGCTTTCGTAGCCCTTTCTATTGCTTCTGGGTTCCCTTTTTAACAAAGAAAATCATTTGTGTCCAGAGATGAGGACAGTGTTTTGGAAGCTGGTGGGACAAATAGGGGCCTTGCTTAATGCTCGAGTTAAATCCTAGTTGGACAGATGAGGAGTCACTCTAAACGTTTTGCGTGTTTTACTTGAATGTGGTGTTTGTGAAGGTGAAAAGAAAGAATGAGGAATGTTTCAGTCACGTTATTGTCTCTTTAGCTAATGCTGGACAGATGCAGACTCGATTTCCTGGCCTGCCTTCACTGCCAAAAGCAATGACGTTGCTGAGTGAAGCTTTATTTGTTGCGCTTGTAATTTTCTTCTCCCACGCTCTTGCCAAAGACAGAGCATACAGTTCTGTAGTTACAAATGCCTGCAAGAACTTTGGAGGCCCGTTGTAATGACATTGTACTGTATTGAACTGGAATGAGTCAGAGATTCTCATGACATATTGTCCCCAGTGTTAATGTGGTTATCGTAACTTCTTTATATTAAGGAATAAAAACCTAAAATGTCAGTTTTTGTTGATATTCATGAGTTGCTTTCCTATCAATGCTGTACACCAATAGAGTAAGGAACATGCCAAATGTCAGTGGTTGGATTTAAACAGGGACAATCACACAAAACGTTCAAATATGTCCATAAATAAAAACTCTTCTCTTCTCTTTAAAGCTACTGTACACATTACGTCTTATCCACCTCAAAACAAGCACATATCCATGCGGGATCTGAGAACAGCATGTACGAGGAATGCATTACAAAGCCAGGGATAATTGTGGATTCATTGTGCGCAGGTTATTTGCAGACACACTTATCCTCAGTGTCCCTGTGGAGTCCTTTCTTCGCTGGGTGGTGTTGCTGAGACTGTGTGATGGAGCACTAGGTCTCCCCCTATGAGCTCTCTGGGTCTTCATGGGAACCTCTAGATGTGGATGGATCCACCCTAACATCAGAGCGGGCTCACAATGAGGAGAACTACCTCTCTTAATGTGCCCCTATTAACATTCTCCCCGGATCACAATAACAATGGTTTAATTGGCAGGCGAGATATAAAAAGGATCTCATCAGTTGATGAGAATAAATGAGGAGGTAGGTAATGTGCACGTTTAATACCCCTGTGGTTTTAGTTTTAATGTAATTATAGCCACCTCAATGGCAGACAGTGTAGTGAATGACTGCTGTTGATTTATCCGGCATGTGTTGAGCCTGTGTGACTGCCTCATGCTGAGTTGAAAAATAAAAAGTTATAACAGTGATCCTGAGAATTCAATATGATTATGTATTACATACCTCTACACCTACTTCAGCCTAATCATACCTATCATCATGTCCCTGCTTGTTATGCATTATTTCTCTTTGAGAGGTGAAGATGAAGCATCACTTGTGAAAGAGAGACGCCTTCATTGAAGTGGCTCTGATACACTCCCCCACGCCCTTCTCTCTCCTCTTCCTCTGGCATACTATTCACTGTGCTACTTGTCTTCTCTGGGTCGGCCCCCGACAAGGAGCTTGGTGTAAACACAACCCCCCCCCCCACAGATGGATTACACAGACCAAACATGGTTTCTGAAAGTTTCCTTGGTTAATTTGTCACATCAAATGAAGTTTTCCGTGGTAGGCATTGTAGATCGGCGGTGAGATGGTCCTTCCAAATGGGAAAGCGAACGGGAGAAGAGGAATGGTTAATACATAATCTGGCATTGAAGTAAGGAAGCAATAACAATTCACAATAAGGTCAAAAAAGTAAATTGATTTTCTGCTACTTAATTCTTGACAACATCATGACAACAATCACTCTTAAGACAGCCGTGGCTGAATGCATCCATGAACGTAGGACATCAACATAATGCAATGAGATAGCACTCTCTTTTGCCTAGGGACATTTCTAACATTAAGAAGAGAAAACTGTCCTGAGCCAAGTGATATGAATTGATATAGTTAATATAAGAAATGCATTTGCTTTATTGCTTAGGCTTGCATCGCCTTCTACTGTCAATCTATGACGTTCATCCAAATACAATTACATGCACCTGTGTGTGCACAAAGGGGGCGATTCTTTTATATAACCATGTTCTAACAGTTAGCTAACAGCTTGGAATGGTTTTTTCTCCCATGTTTAGTATTGGTTCTTTCCCTAAAAGAATTGTGCGGGAAGTTATTCTTTTCACGATAGTTTAGAAAAAAATACTTGGATCACTGTATGCTACAGTAGTTCATAAAAACGTTCCCACTGTGCGACACAGTTTATTGTACCTTTCCAGTAAAAAGCTATTACAGTATGTATATTTATACTAGTATATAGACCAGTGGATACTGTTGATTTTGCCCATAAAAACACAGCAAAGAATAACAGTATGGCTAACCATGCAGAAAATTTAAATGAGGGGAGAGAATAGCATTTGTTCCAGTCCAGTGCTCTTAAGTGATAGCGTTTTTAAATCTCCCCAGATCAGAAGGCTTGCTTGGTTATTCTGCCTAACATGGATCCCATTCCACAAAAGAACTGTTTCTCTGCAATTTAGGCCAAAAACCAGCATCCCTGTATCTCGTGGTTGTGTCTTTCAGCTTAAGTATGGAGCACACGGCTGCTGCACTCTCATGTCCATGGAGATCAGACTAGAGAGAGAGAGCAGGGTGGAGAAAACTTCTTTGCTCTATGTCTGTAAGGGGCTTTAGAGAGTATCAGCACTGTGCATCGATGTAACTGAACTCTGACTGGCCATACACTGTAGTTGTTTTAAATTACATGCAAATACATGTAATCTTGGACAGTGCTCTGCAGACGTATTGAAGGTCAGCAGTGTGGTGTGAAATAAAGTAAGCCTACACACAGCATACACATATCCGAAAAATACTATGAGAAATAGGAAAATTTATTCTCAGTAATTGCATTTGGGTTAAAAAGTTGCATGGAATAAGATCTTAATAACAATTACTTATTGGGTTATTTTGGCAGCACAGCGCTGGTAGCTATTGGATCAGTGCTGAGGTTTTTTGTCCCAACATGGTAAAGTTGGACTCACCACTAGGCTGGAAGATCGACCAAACTGCTGACTCAATATAACAAACACACTGGCTTATGAGTTCAATCTGGCAAACCTGGAATGTGTGTTTGGTTGCAAAAGACATCACATACAAAATAACACATACATACCATTTGATTTAAAATGATATGAAAGGACTACATGTTTCACACTAATAACAATGTAAAATGTTAAACTATGAAAATGCAATTTAACAGTTTATATAAAAAAAATAAGACATTTGCAAGCAACACAACACACTAACTTGATATAATAGTAACATTACACACTGAGAGTGGTAGGATACTTAGCCATTTAAAGTACTGCATATGGCTGTCATCTCAGCTTCAAAGTTTTGTGAGTGAGCAGGTGTGCAAGCTTACTCTGACATTTGAGTCATAGTAGCAGAGCACCCAGTGTTGCAGTGAGCAATCCAAAAATAAATTCAAAAGAACCTGGAAAGCTGACCCAGCTGGTCTAACCCAGCATTTGGGTTGTCAAAACAACACATAATTTGTTAGTGTGCATTATTGCCTAGTGTGATTTATGGTGGACATGATTTCAGCTGGTTGAAGGCAGTGGCATAATGCTCCCACATTATTTGAGGGGGCACTTTTTGGATGCTTAGGAAACCGTGACTTTTGCCCATCATTGCAAAAGTTTGTATTGACTAGTCTGTTACAAGATCATGACAAGTTAATGCAATTTCAAATTACATTCTAGAGTTTCAAGTGCCCCCGCATTGTGACTGGGCATGATGCCTCTGGTTGAAGGTATGTGGAAAATGGTACCTTTTTGAGCAACGGGGAAACAAAATCAATAGCAAATGCTCACAGAATTTTACAATGTGACATAATGAACCACGTTTGCTAAAATGAAAGGGAATTGAATTTCTCAACAGCGGCACGGAGAAATAAATACTGGCGAGGATGATTACATAACAAAAACAAACTGACGCTTCTCTGCAATCTGGAACAATGCAAAGGACATTTCAAGAATGAATCGTAGAATGAAGCGACCTATTTACCAAAGAAGTTATTCCGTAATAAAGTTTGGGCAATTGAAAGTTTCAGAAATATTTCCCAAGATTTTGCAAGTTCTTTTTTAAAAGCATTTTCGCAGCAGACACTGCTGTCCAATTGGATGATTTTTACTTTTTAGGGTTTCTAAAGGCTCTTGAAGTTTATTGCAGAAATGCATTATGTGAAGCTGAACTAACAAACTTGCTTTGTTCTCTTCATTCCTTCCTCTTTCCTTTACAATAGAAGGGAAATTCAGGAACTAGGGGCTGAATTAACCTGGACATTGTTAGGTAGCCTTAGAAATTCTAAAAACATGTTTAAAGTCATATACTTGTGGGATAAAGGGCTTTTAAGGAGACACGCGTAACAAAACGTTTGGCTTGCTTACATCCAAAAAGCCTGATCTACAATAGAAATGTCCTATGCATTGTTCCAGACTGCAGAAAAGCGTCAGTTTTTGTTATGTAATCATCCTCGCCAGTACTTATTCCTCCCACCTGCTGTTGAGAAATTCAATTCCCTTTCATTTCAGCAAATATGGTTCTTTATGTCACATTGTGAAATTCTGTGACTGTTTGCTGTTGATTTAGTTTCCCTGTTGCTCGTCTGTATCTGCACTAATACAAAAAAGCCATAGGCTCTATGCCTTTGTAATATTTTCATGCCAACGTTGTTACACATAAAAAATTAATCCTGTTGGCAGAAGCTGAAATGAAAAACAGAATGCTGCCTTTTATGGGAAAGTTTTCAGCGTAAAAGTATATTATATTTCAGTATTGATGGGCCACAAGAATTTCAAACAAGCTTTTTTTTCAAAATGAACTAGGGTAGATAGCAGTGTGTGTACAGTACGTTAGTTTGTTAAAGACTGAGATGTACTTGCAAAATCCAAAAAGAAACTGATCCAACCCAAACAGGCCAACGTGAAAAACACTGTGTTAATGTAAGAACATTGACTCTAGGGGAAGTTCAGTGGAGCTTTAGTTATTCTCCCCCTCTGTGAACCACTGTGGTTTGTGTCTATGAGCTTACTGGCTGTCCCGTGCCTGACAACCTGTTTACTTCCACTCAGCCTCTGTTGGAATAATACTCTTATCAGAGTTATTGAGAGCCTTGTTTTTTTTCCGAGCTCTGCGTGCCCAGGATGTTAAGCTGCGGATAGATGTGGAGCTGTGTGGCCCCCGCTACCCTGTGACCTTAGGAGATGAGACTCCCGAACCGTGTCACACAAGGAAATGAAAACGTCTTCAGGACTGTCAAGATGTCCACAGCATTATTCATGCACATTCAACAACAACAACAACATATGATAGTGGCAGAAGAAAAACATTGTCAAGTTTAGACCGGGTATTTATCAGGTACAGACCGTGTATTAAATTGTGCAGAATAATCAAAACAGTTGTGGAGGATGTATTATTACGTGACATTATAGAACAACAAACGGAAATATGAATATGTATCAAACATAAAGTAGCTGGTTCATACAGAGAGCTTCAACCATGTGAAGACGAGCAGCTCGAGGTGTTCCTTCGACAGATGGAATAAGACAGCTCCAGCTCTCGTTACCATGCACAATTACCAAAATAAACGTCAGACCTACAGTAGACAGATTAAGTCCTTGTGTGTTTCAAAATACACGTTTTAATGATTCCACACCTCCTTAGGATGTGTGTGTGTATGTTCAGTGACCCTGTGTGTGCGCATGCGTGGGTGTAGTATTAGATAGAATAGAATAGAATAACTTTATTGTCTATTACAAGTAACAGAAATTCATCTTCAACATGGCCCTCAGGAGAGAAAAATAAATAACCAAGATGCAGTATTCTTTGAGCCTTGGCAGCAGGGCAAGTCCTCAGTGGATCGATATCGTTTGAGAGAAACCAGCACTTGATTGATCTGTGACGGTGGTGCAGAGAAGCAATCTGCAGTACACTGTAACATCAGACCCTTCTTCAGACCATCTGAGCACAGCACTGGCCTACAACCTGGGCTTCAAACCCTAGTGGCAGCAAAGGCTCTCTAAGGCCTTAGCCCCCTGCTTGAGCTGCTGCAAGCGACAAAACAGTGAAGTGTGAATGTGTGAACGTTTGGTTTGCATGTTAGTGGTTGATTGATGGGTGAGCTTGCACAATTGTGTATGCCGTGTGTTTTTGCAGATATTTGATGTGTGTGTGTTGGTGTGTGTGTATGTCTATTTGTAAGCAATGGAAGGTCGGTGGACGTGCCTTATTTTGGGAGTCACGACTAGCATGCACATGTATACAGTATATATATATATATATGTATACTCCATAAAGAAATATACACCCAAACGCCCTATGCACTGCAGTACTATCCATCACAGTGACAGTATTGCTTGCTATTACATCTATCCGTGCTTATACCCCACCCCCCACCCCACCCTCACACACACACACACACCTGTCTTATCTTCAGCTACAGCCTCAGTACACTGCCTCCTCTTCCCTTCCTATCCTCTATAGGCCTTTCTAAAGGTTTGGCTTTGAAAGCTAATCCCTTCTAGTGCTTCCGTTTAGCTCTCCCTTGAATAACTTGCGGGAGTATCGTAACTCACAATATTAAAAAGTGTGTACGCTATATGTGTACCTGTGCATGTCAGCCTATTTTCATATTTATTTTCTTCTAAATCGATTCTTAGCTTCTGTTGTCATTCCGTTCCATACCTAGTCCTGTGTTTTATCAGTGCCATTGCCAGTTTTAGCCTCCCACATCTTCCAGCTAAGTCTAACTTGTGCCTGTGTATGTGAGGGGGTGTGTGAGTTTGGATGGGGAGGGGCTAAACCTGTATGGTGCTTTTAAGGGGGGAGTTTGTGCCCTTCAACCAGGATACACAGCAATACCATGCTGGCAAAGTCAAGAGAGAAATAGATAGAGAGACAATAGAGAAAAGAGAGAGGAGCAGCCTAGTGCAAAGCTAGCTTAGACTGACACCTCGAACCCCTGGACTTTCCTTCTCTCTCCAACTCTCGTTTTTTCTCAAGCTCATAGCTGATATTGTAAGGTCAGTCCACAGTGAAAGGAACCATAACAAGGTGTATAGGTAAGTGAGTGTGGTGAAACAGAGGAGTATGTCGAGAGGGAGGGAGTTAGATGTAGCTCGTGTAGTGCTTTCAATACTACTCACTTTATCTCTGATGGCTTGGAGTAATAGATCCAATCTCTGGCATCTCCCTGAACATAGAGAATCATAAACACTCACACACTCAAACACGTACGCGAACAAACACACAAGGTAGTTCACCTCAGGTTTCTATGATATCCCTGTTCAGATTCTGACAACAGGGCTGACTCTCTATTCTCGCTGCTGTCTGTGCAGCAGAATGTCATTGTCTACTTTCCTGTTCCACTGTTTAAACAACACCAGGGGATAAGATGCTACATCACACTGCCTCCTCCAGCATCCTGTAGCACCACTTGTCAACAAAGCGGCAGTTTTATAGGATGTAAAGGGAGCTGCAGAATTCCCATCCTTTTCCAAGATGTTCCATGCTGGTTTTGGAGTCTCTGTCGTGTCATCCAATTTGAAATTACCTTTTGGTTGAGTTTTTGTTAGTTTTTTTTATCTAAACCTAATTGACGCCTACTAAGAAACTCCTGGAAAGAGAAGGCCAGCGATGTGCCTACAGGCATTGATTCCCTTTAGTGTGGCCGTGTTCCTGTGTGTGCACACATGCATGCCTCGTGTGTATGTCTCTGTATATGTTAACAGGATTTTTTTTTTGTTGGGGGGTTTGGATCTATTGGTAAAGAAAGCAAGACGTCGCAGCAAAGAGAGATGAAAGGAGGACATGAATAAAGGCAGGAGTTAATGAGATGAAAGCGTGAAGTGCATTTTAGGCATTCATTACAGTAATTGCAGTGTGATTGAAATGGACTAAAGGCTGCTCAAGGCAATCACTGTGATTTGCAAATTTATCGGCAATTACAAACTGCATCATGGCTCTGATAGGCTGGTGGTTTATCTACAATTGCGGGGAAGAAAGGTGCTGCTTTGAAAGAGGTTATGGTTTTATGAATGAGTCTCAAAAAATACTTGATATACGCGATTGAAACATATACTGTATATACTCTGTTCTTCCGAAGTTATTATTTAAAAAAAAAAAACGGAGTAGTTTTGGACTAGTAATGTTGTCAAAGGCAATTTGTTTTATTAAACCCGATTTTAGTGAAAATGTCACGCGTTCCACAAGGCACCCGGAAACCAAATATGTCTGTCAAGAAAATATTTTTCTTCTTGTTTTCTATTCAGATGGGGTCGCCTATTTATAATATGTCAGTCTCTGAAGGAAAAGAGAAACAGAAGAAAAGGAGAGAGAGAGCAGATGAGCCGAAGGAGAGGCTTAAAGAGACGGGGCTGACAACCTGGAGGGGATTTCATGAAGGCACACTGACGTCTCGTGATAGAGGGTGGCAGATAGTAAACATGGGTTATAGAAAGATCTCCCAGTTTAGCCCGACCTTGGTTGACTTCTCCGGGCCTTTCACCTGAAATATCACTCCTCCGGGAACCTCACCCACTCAGATTGGTTGGACGAATCTTCAAGTATTATTTGACCAAAACAGTCATTATTGATGTGGATTTACAATAGAAGAAAACATCTGCTCCCTCACGGTGTCTTAAGATGGAAACAACTGAAAGCCTTTTCTTCTTGTGAAACATTTGTCCATGAGATCATCTTCATCACTTGATGTGCGTCACATGTTTTTTGTCTACAACTTCTGAATGAGGCAAACCTCGCCAGGGCAGCTGACCAAACAGAGAACTACATGAAACTCTGTGTAAGAGAAATCAAGTGAAGGAGGCTTATCTCTCTCTTTCCTTTCCCCTGTCTCCTTTGTCCTTTTCATCTCTGTTATGTCAGACAGTCCGTCAGTTCCTTTGTCTGTTCGTTATATCTGCTTTTTATCCGGTAGGATCTCATGCCTGGTACTTTTGATGTTAAGGATGTGTGCTGCGTTTGTGTGGGTTTGGATGTGTGTGTGTGTGACTGGGTAGAATTTTTTATGCATACACACACTCAAAATAACATGCCCACCTGCCATTGTGTGTGTGTGTTTGTGCTGTGTGTGTACGTGCTGCCTCTGTTGTCTCTGTGGTCTCCTCCCAGCGTGTATCCATGGCTGTCCCCCCTGGAGGCCAGTCAACAGTACATCTCTGTTTAACCTGCCAGTCAGCCCACACAGTGGCCTGTGAATAATTCACCCAGGCCAATAAACACAGGCTTAGTGCTGCTGCTCCTGCTGATGCTGCCTTCACTG
>JAVQIZ010176997.1:0-29612 GCA_036023535.2 Galaxias brevipinnis | reverse complement strand
ACGTTACGTTTTGGGGGCACGTTCCACGTTATGACATGAGGGCATCTCAGTCTAGACTTGACTCTGGTAAAGTTCTATCAGGTCTCACAATGCTTAGATATGTGTGAATGAACGCCATCGCCTCTGAACAATTTATTTATTTGTACAGAAAATAACGCGTAGAATCTCTCTGTCTAGTGATTTTGTTTCTAGCTCGAAATGGGTGGTGCTAGTTGCCATGGTTCCAGCTAAACTACAAATTGTGATTTATTTACACCTACAGGGGTGGCTGAACGTGAGGTCAGGTGTTTTAGCTTTTCGTTGGAGAGTTGTATAACTATTCCAGGCGATTGGAGTTTGCCTAATGGCGTTTTTTGGGATAACAAATTTAGGATATCAAAATCCCATTGGGAATAAGATGTTAGTTAACCCAAAAGCGACTGATTTCCAGGGTAAGTAGCTTGTTAATTTTGCTAGCCAACCAATGAGGGATTTGCTTTTTTTCCAAAATTCAGGCCTTTTTTCAAACGTCAACCATACATACTAACAGTGCATTACAGACAAAAGATTTGACTCATGGTCCTAAAACACCTCTCCACGCAGAGAATGCTGTTGATTCGAAAGGCTGGTCTAAACAGCCAAGACTTCCCCCAGCTAATGCGCCAAGTGAACCTCTCAGTCTCAAATGTACTGACACATGCAGCGTCTACAACCAGCTTTCTCCTAGCAGCTGGGACATACATCATGGAAGCTATGAGCGTTACCTAGCAATGCTCAAAAGGGCTCAGACACCAAGATGTGAGTCACAACCGATTTAGCTACTATTCTCCTAAATCGAGTACATCTAAATGATATCACAAGGAAGGTTAATAAACTTGGATATTGAATTGTAACGTTACTTTTTACCAATTATGGGGGTTTTCAGCCCCAAACCAGCTATACTCAATGCCCCTGACCGAAAGCCAGCAGTATGGATGGCTTTTACATAACAATAAACAACAGGAATCTTGGACCAAAGTCAAACGATTCGCTCACAGAAACAGCGACATGACCAGGTTGGTATCTTATCTGAATTCGAGGTTATTGACTATCTTTGTCTTAGATATATAGTGTTGTGTTCTGTGCCAGTGCCCTGCCAACTCAATTGACCTGTTTTTGCCTACACAGGTTTGTGGATGATATGGCTATGACAGACAGGGAATTCAGCTTATTCTGATTTCCTCTGGTGGTTATCTCTCCTATGTATGTGGGTACAATCCAACCATATATAAGATTAATGTGAAATAAAATCTCTAGATATAGAGGTTTTTAATGTTTTGCTGTTTTTGGATCGAAGAAACACTTTTCTACCAACCCAATCTCATAACATTTCCTTTCACTGCACAACTGAAATAACAATATGAAGTAGCATTGTACAGTTAGTAGTGATTGGTGTAGCCCTCACCTGTAATTAACCTGAGACACTTTTTCATGAACCCTGCATCATTAAAAAAGTAGGACTAAAACTGGGGTTAAATGTGTCAATACTAGGCCTACCGATAAATTATATGACCATTTGTGAGCAAGTGCTGTCCTGCATTGTCAAGAAAAGCTCCTGGAAAATGTCCTGGAAAGGTCCTGGAAAAGAATGTCTCAAAAAGAGTGTGAACCCTCAATCTTGGCACTAATACCTTTAGGACAACAACTCCTGCTAGTGTTATAATGTCCAGAAAAGGAACAACAGCTCTCAAACAAAAATGTCTATTGTTAAATAAGTTTTTTTTTTTTTACAGATTATACTTTACAATTTCAAAAATATTACTGAAAAAAGCAACCAAAAACAGCCATTGGTTTTTATTATTTTTCTTCAAGGGGAAATGTTATTTTTCTCTTGTCATAGTCCTCAACTCTTCACATCCTCCACCCCATTAAAAACAGTCCCCTTTGAACTCAGGGAAAAAATCTAACAAATTAAAACAAAACAAATAAGTTAGGATTTATCTGGCCTGAGGAAAAACACTGTTTCAGTAGTACGGGGTCAAACCTTCTCCCCTGCCATGTCCAAAAAAAAAAAAACATCCCAAGAGCACACAATCAACATAGCTCTATAGACAGCCAATAAAAATAATACATGAAGGGCACATTCTTAACATGTACATCTCCGTTGCAGACATTTTTTTCCTAAGTGAGTCCCTCATAATTGGTCACAGTTTCTTGCCGCTTCCTGACCTCCAACCCTTGCGCTCCCACGTGCTCAAGGCCAGACATCATCATTGCACATAAGGGACCAATAGCACAAAGCTGCATGAGCTGGCTTTGGTACAAACATGATCAACTGTTAGTGGCCATTGTTAGATGTCGTGTAGTCTGCTATGAGAGGCAGGGACATTGTTTTTGCTAGACAAGAAAATAAACAATGCCATTTTCCCTAAAGGAATGCTGTAGGAAGTAAACCCTCCAGGTCTTTGCCTTTGTTTATAGGGAGCCAGGTGAGGCAATTAGGCACAGTTCCTGTTTCGGTGTTCTCCAGTGGTTTGTTTATATAACTTAACTTAAGGCAATCAAATCTCACGACAAGAAGCAGTTTTCGTTTATGTCAGACGGTTTTTGTAGAACAAAACTTGTGTAAATGTCTTTCTGCACAGCTTTCCTCTCTTCATAAAAGTGTGTTACTGTTTCTGTGTCTCAGTAGGTAAAAGGTCTGAACCATATGTGGACAGGAGAGAGTAATGTTAGCTCCTAAAATGTAAGTGTAAAATCTTAATATGTTAAATGCTAAATTAGATTGTGTGTGTGTATAGATTGTGTTGCTTTTTGTTTTATTATATAATATTTTTTGCCACTAAGGCCGCTGGCAAACAACTGGTAGATGATGTTGTGTATGATTTTGAAACACTTTCCAGCTGGCCTTAAGAGCACAGTTGGTTGGCTGCAGTTGATCAGTTGGTACCAATAAAATCGAGCTTACATATGGCATTATACAAGAAAGCGTGCTGGTCTTTGATCCATATTATCGGAATGAAATTATCATACAATAAGCATAATAATTAATAATAATAACAACAATAATAATATACAAATGATGGATAGAAAGGGGATAAAAAATACAGTAAAACAAACAAACCAAATTAAAACAAGATACCACAATCAGACATGCTTAGAGCAGTTAGGTTTGGCAACAAAGCAGTTTCGTTGTATCATATAAACCTCACAGTGAAAATAGTTATGCTCCCCCAAAGACAACAAAGCACAGTATTTAGTCTTATTTTATATATGTCGTATATTTATTTCCTTCATTCTTTAGATAGTCTTTCAGTATTCCAGCCTTAAATAGCTGTGTGGTACCGCTGCAAACAACGAAACGACTTTCCCCTGATAGCAATGGACAATCTTTCTTCATCTGCGTTGTTTCAATGCCATTTGCACCAAAAAAAATACTTCTTTATAAAGAAAATAGCAGTTCACAATATACTTTATGCTGTTATGGCCAAAACATGTCTATTCAAGCTCGTGAGAAACAATCTCCTTTGGGTTGAGGTGGAGGGGGGCCATAATCCTAGGTTGAATTTTCTGAATTTACTTAACAGTTGAGTTGAAACCACATTCCAATTTTGCTACCGTTCAGCAATATGGTGCAGAGGTAAAGGATAGCATAATTTTTTATTGATAGGTGATCTTAATGCACATGACCATCTCTTTGCTGACTGACTGGCAGAAAATAAATGTATTTTTATGTTTTTTGCGAAAACAACAAAACAGCCTTTGATTCCAGCACTAGGGGGAAAAACACAGTCTAGGCCTAGTGCCTCACAACAGATTCAGTTGGTGATCATTGCAAAATTTAGCTAGAACATAACAGACATATGTGTTGCCTTATTTTAGTAAATACTTTGGTCTTTGGTCAATATTTTCCATCTCAATGTACACATATTCATACACACACACATATGCATGTACGTGTACACACTTATGAACGTATATTAGACTGGATATTTGTGCACGTATGTATTCAGACTCTTCATAAAGGACTTTTTGCACAAAACATCAAGATTAAAATAAATAGTAAATCCAGAAATAAACATGAGTACCTGTTTCATAATCCTCATGAAACAAAAAAAGACTGAAAAAGTAAAATGAAAAGTAGCCTTATGTACAGCATTTCTTCTTTTTGACACAGGCTAAAGGCGTTGTTTTAAATAAACAGACTTTGCATCTTTCAAGTAGCCTGAGAGAGAGGCTAAGACATGAGAAAAAACACTTGTCCTTCAATGTGCTTGTGGGCCAAAACATGGCTGACTGCCACACAAGAACATTATCTTTCTCAACGTGAACACTTTCCTTCTGAAGTCTTGAAAGTCTTTCCTTTTTTTCTTTGCTCTGTATTCAAGTGATTGCATCACTAGTTGTTAGCCTTTAGCTTGTGATGCTAGTCGTCCTTCAGTGGTACTGTGTCCTTGCAGTAGGGAATCATCCCCGCAATTGCTGCTGCGACGGCTGCTAACTATTGGGTGGTCCGTCGTTCAGGTAGTAGGTGGTCATTTCACCTTTACCTTTAACCTTTACGACCCCCCGACACTCAAGTACGTACCCTTTATCTACTAGCACCTGGTGGAGGTCTGTAGTCACCTGCAGGTGGAATTGACGGGGGAAAAAACATACACTTTCAGTAATAAACACACCCAAGAAAATGGTTTGATGAAATTGAAGAAATTGCTGTGAACGTAAATGAATGTAAATTCATATTTTTTTCCCCAGTGCCAGTCTCTTCTTTAAAGTATTACAATGTTTTTGAATGTAAAGTATACCTGGATGCGATCAGGGACCCCTGTGCTGTCCATTCGACTGGCAACGTTGACTGTATTACCCCATATGTCATACTGGGGCTTTCGGGCCCCAATTACCCCTGCCACCACGGGTCCAATGTTCAGTCCTGTAAATCGAAGCCATGAAGAGTCACTGATCACAGTTTGAAAACATACACCTAATGTAGTAAGACATAGGACTTGGACATGTTGACAGATAACTGACTCTCGAACAGGGCAACCTTGCGTTCTAAACGGGTTTTTGGTTTGAACTCTACAGACTTCCGAGAAGCCGTTCCCTCACCGATCTTCATCTGGAAGTTGTTGAAGGAGTGCTCGTTGATGTACTTCATCTGCTCCCTCAGCCTCATGGCGTAGTCAGCCAGAGCCAGGATGTGCGAGCGACCCTCCTTGTCGTACGTGGAGTCGTTGAGGCCAGAGGCCGCCATGTAGGTGCTGCCAATGGTCTTGATCTTCTCCAGCTGACGGAACTTCTCCTCGCTGATGATCTGAAACGAGCGACAACACAGGGTATAGTTACGGTACGTGGGAGGAGCCAAGTGGAGCTGCAGGAGGAAAGGGGAGGAGATCCGCTTTCACACACTCCTTGCATGGCTTAACCTATTCCCCCACATACGGTTATCTCTTGTTAAGGTTGGTCACCTCGTCGAAGTCGGCGATGATCTCGTTGAGCAGCCGGAGACACTCCACTCCCTCGTTGTTGGCCTCCAGCTCCACGTAGAACTCTGAGAAGTTGCTGATGGAGGCAAACATGACAGCCACGCACTCGCACGACTGGTAGTAGAGCTCGTCGTTGCGGCGCTCGCGCGCCAGGAAGTGGGCCGCTACGTCCTTGGGCAGGATGTTGTGGAGGAGGCGGCGGTTGTACGCCTGCAGCTCTTCCATATCCTCTTTCTCTTCCGTGGCCTAAAGAGTGGAAAACGTGGAAATATTTACAACTTCCTAAGTTGTGTTGAATTACCAGTATTCTATTTGAACACATTGACCGGCAAAAATTACTGTTATGTAAACACTAAGCATGAAAGCACCCTATTATCGAAATTATCACTAAGTGTCATGATTGGCGTTAAGTGGCGCTTGGCTGTTGTAGTGGTGAAGTGTCTCCCCCTAGTGGTGGATGATGGTACCTGTTGCTTCCAGAGGAAGTCAAGGCGGGCAGTGGACTCAACCTGCTGGGCGTGCAGGTAGAGCGCCAGTACAAACACTGTTAGGATCACCGGGGTCATGACCCTCAGGGACACTTTGGTCACACTGAAGGGACTGCAGAGAAACAGGCACAAATACAGGGGGTCAGAGATAAATAAACAGCAAAAAAAAAGAGTGGGAAATGGTTGAACTAAAAGACATTGATGTATGTCATATTTTTGTATTTTGCTTACCATTGGTCTGTAGTTTCATTGAAACTGGACCTTATAAATTAAAAACATATTATTAATATTTGTATAAAGTGAAACACAAAATGTTATTGAATGTAATATAATGGTCATTTATTACTTACCATTGATTCGTTTCATTGAAATCGCTTCAGATAAAAAAAAGGGAAAAGAAATGTTTATCAATTTAACAGCTATAGAACACAGTAAGTAAACTGCACTAAAACTACTCCATCAAACATGACTTGATTTCACTTGGGACAGCCCGCTATACTCACAGGGCATTGGAGGTGACAAAGAGATCTGCGTTGTCAAACAGCACCACCTGAGGCCACTCCACCAACAGCAGGTAGGTGAACTGGATGAGCAACATGAGGGCCAGCTTCCCTATGCTGGTGATCTGCAGGAACACCGAGCAGGCCAGGAGCGTCAGCAGCACGCTGTAGCTGAAATACTGCAAAACAATAGAAAACAAGAACACATGTCATTCATAAATGTGTTAAAAGGGACAAAGGATGCTGTTTGTTCAGTGTCAGTGTGGCCTGGGTTGCATACCTCAGGGAAGGGGCAGGAGGGACCCAGGCTGGGGCAGATTTCCAGACCCCCCTCCACCGAGACGTTCAGGCTGCGAATGAGACAGGGCGTGACCATGGCAATTGAGGTGTTCAGCTCCCGGGCCACGCAGTCGGCCAAGCTCTCTGTGTCACAGGCAAACTACGGTCCAGGGTGAGAACACACAAAGCCCACCCCTTAGTGAACACGCTTTGGGTTACTTATGTATTTTGTTAAAAACACTCCCGAGTGTTTATGACTTTGCATAATGGGCGTGACATGCTTTAATCATACCATGTTGACGAAGGCAGAGATGAAGACGAGGATGATGGTGAATACCCCGACCAGGGTGCTGTTGGTGCGAGACTGGACTATCTTCTTTGACACAGTCTGCATCGCTGCTGGGAAGAGCTTCAAGAGATAACGAAAGGAAGATGAACACAATAAATATGTCCATAAACAATCCTGGAATGTGTTTCACATCAATGTGTGTGTGTGTGTGTGTGTGGGGGGGGGGTGTTTGTGTGTGTGTGTGTGTGGAATTGTACCTTAATGCAGGAGTATATGGCACAGATGAAGAGGATGTTGGCAAGGATAATGAAGATACTGATGTAGATTCCTAACATGACAGGAGTGCTGCAAACAGAGACACATGTTTGACTAGGCATGTGCTGCACCACAAGGTCCACTTCTAATAGAAAAATAATTTGAGAGTAATTAAAACATTCTTTATTATGATTATAAATGTTTGTGTGTGCACGTCACTCACTGAGGAAAGACGACAATCTGGATGAAGGATATGAAGCAGAAGACCAAGAGAGTACAGGCTACATATCCCCCGAAACGATCATCCACCTTCTTTGAATACTGCAACATTGCAACAAAAAAAGAGAGAGTAACAGGGAGTGTGTCAGACGATCTAGATTTCAAGCACAGGTGGCCAAGAGCGAAGGTCAGCAGCGGTGGCAGCGACAGTCCCAACCTTTTTCTCCAGGCTGGAGGTCTGGAAGGTGAGCAGGAACTTCTTGACGTGATCCTTCCTCAGCTGGTCTATGCTGCGGGCGTCGATGGCTCGCCCCAGGAACTCGTCCACCTCGTCCTCTGGGTTCATGGCCTCCTGAACGCAACGGCTAAAAATGGACAGAGTGAGAGGGGAAAAACGGAACGTGAGAAGCAGTGGATACAGGTAAAGAATCCCCAGGTAACAGGGAAATGTAGCTTTGAATTTGAAGCTTTAGAACTTAGAGCTTTAGGACTACAGGGATTTTCAGCTCAAAGATAAAAAAAAAAAAAACGCTCACTTGTCTTTGCTGGATGATTCATCGATCCCCTGAGGAGCACAAACAGGAGGATTGGAGATTAAATGAAAAGATTGACGTGGCCCTCACAGTAGGTGACATAGTGAAGACATTCAATTCAAAAGGATGTCATTGTTTCTTTTCGTACGTGTGCTAATTTGTTGATTGGAGACAATTCCTACCATCTGCCTGAAGACTTTGGAGTCCTTGGTCCTGGAGAAGGATCTGTCGGGGACCCATCGTGGCATCAGACCCTCGTTAGAATTGGCCCGCGTCCGCTGCATTTTGGCCATCATGGCCTTCTCGTCTTTCTGCTCAGGGAAAGGCACGTAAAAGACAATCCAGGGTGATGAGCAATAACAGATCCTATCGCTCAAACGACAACACTGAAATGGGACAACATTTGTACCTAATTCGATACTAGACAATATTATAAGCTGAGCTCTAACTTCTCTCACTGACCCGTTTCTGACTGCAGCCCAGAACCAGGAAGGTCTCGATGCTGTTCTCCTTCAGGTAGGCGTTTCTCTCTCCCCCAAAGCCTGGCTCCACCTCATAGTCCCCATTCAAGTACTGCAGGGTGGCCTTTGTGATGTGGATGCGCCTGGATGAACCATATCAAGGAAAAGGAGTTCAACGTGAAATCTCAATGTGTTTAAATGTTGTTGTTGTGTGTGTATGTACGTGCGTGCGTGTGCCTCGTGAGAGGCAAACGGAGGGTGCTTCACTTCCTCACCCTGCTTTGCCACCGGCCTCCATGTGGTTGGCCAGCGTCACGTCATTGGACCACACGTCAAACTGCCATTTCCGGAGTCCCAGCACCCCGCAGTGCACGCGGCCACTATGGATGCCCACGCGCATGTTCACGTTGACCCCTGTCACCTCGCGCACCAGCCTGGGGGCACGAACGGAGCAGAAATGTACCGCAAATCACTGGCAAGCAACAACAACAAAAAAACTGTAGCACGGACCCACGTAAACAGCTCCCTCAACTCACGAGATGGCCTCTATCATGTCCACCCCCATCTCTACACAGCAGTGGGCGTGGTCGGCCCGGGGCTCCGGCAGACCAGACACACAGTAGTAACAATCCCCCAGGATCTTAATACGCAGACAGTGGTTCTCCTGATAGATGGAGAGAGAGAGCGAGAGACAGGGTTAGGGGAACAAAAGATCGGGATGAAAATGTGATGGAAATAAGTAAGAGATGGGAGAGGTTGGGAGAGGAGGGAAGGGGAGGGGAGGAGAGGGAGAGGGGAGGAGTGGAGAGGAGAGAGAGAGGGAGAGGGGAGGAGAGGAGTGGAGAGGAGAGAGAGAGAGGAGAGGGGCCACCACTCACAGACGCCAGTTTGTCGAAGCGTGCAAAGAGCTCGTTGAGCGTCATGACCAACTCCTGAGCGGTACACTGAGAGGCCAGACTGGTGAAGCCCTCGATGTCGGCAAACAGAATACTGTGGAGGAGAGACGGACACCATCAGTCCCACTTTGGTGTTTCACATGGGCCAGATGAACCGTGGTGCTATTTCCGCGCGAGAGGTTGAGGAGGAACTGTGTGCAGAGAGTGTGTGTGTGTGTGTACTCAGTGCTGTAATTGAATCTGTGCCGGGGCTCTCTATCTTCAGGGGATTATCTTATCTCGACTGCTGGTGATTAAGTATTCCCTCACTAGTGCTAATTAGCCTGGTCTCTGCCAAGCCACTCCATTCTCCCCTGTGTGTGTGTGTGTGTGTGTGTGTGTGTGTGTATGTGTGTTTGTGCATGCCTATTTGCAAATGTGCATAGCCCCAGACTAGCATGTCGGAGAGAATGTGCCACCGCATGCACATTTAATACGTTTTTATTCTTTGGTCTACTGGCAAGTGAGAAAGCAAAACCTTTTCCTTTTCATGGTTTGATGTTTCACATAACAAGTCTGTATTGTTTTGTTTTTTTACAGTTTTAGAGGCGGTCTATCTGTGCCGACCTGACGTTGTCATGTTTCTGAATGTAGATCTTATGGAACATCATGTCTTCCTTCTTGGCATTGATGTCAGCCTTCATTTCCATGGCAACATGCCTTGGCAAAACAGACAGCAACAGGCGCTCCTGAAAGGCAAAAAGAAAAAAAGAAAAAGAAGATAAACAGTTGGTGTCTTCCACAGACGTCGTCTTTCACCTGTTTCTCAGCCAGTGGTCCATTGCTCTGAGCTACTGACATTTCCACACTGCAGAGACACAGGGAACCAAACAGCACTGACATGGCTGCTCATTATCGTCAGGAAAATGTGCAGTCTGAACGAGGGTAGTATGGGCCACCAGGGGATACGTATGGATCTGCGCTGCGTTGTTGAAAGGCCACACGAACGCCTCTAACCAGTGTGTGTTTGTATGAGCGTTGTGTGTGTGTGTGTATGTGTGCGTATGTGCGTGTATGTGTGTGTGTGTGTGTGTGTTTGTCGGTGTGCACGTGTATGTACCTGCTGCTGGTTCTCCCTCTGCAGGTGCAGCCTGGCCTGGATGTAGCCCCTGGTCTCTTGGAAGGCCTGCCTCTGAGACACCTCGGCAGGGTAGTGGGTGCAGATCCCAATGATATTAGTACACAGGAAGATCAGCACATTGGCACTGATCTGAGGACAGAGGGACAAGGGAGGGGGGGTTTAAGGAAGATGGTGAGACAAAAGAAGAAGAGCAGATGTTATAGGGGACATTCGAGGTAGTTGCGCCATTAGAACCGAGAGTCACTTTGATGTGACTTTGAAAACTGCCACGGTATAAAGTCTACCGCCAGGGGGCAGAGTTGAGGCAACTACACTCAACAGCTGGATTCCTCGGAGATCTCCCACAGCTGTGGAATAGAAAGGGATTGGGATTTCAGAGTAAAAAAAGGAAGCTCACTCTGGGTTTTATCTTGATCAATTAACGTCGCAATCAACAGTGATTAACGAAAGAATGGCCTGAAGAAAACAAAAGGTGTTGTACTGCCGAGTACATCCTCAGGCAGAATTGAGTGGCCGCGCGGACCTATAGGGAGAGGACATGTTCCATTGTGTGTTGCAAAGAGAAAACGGCCTTCACGTACACACTGTCTAGGGAACCATAAATACGAGAGAAGCAGCCAAGTTAGCATGCTCACTCCCTCACGCACGCACTGCAGATCGCTAGTCCACACGTTTCCTGTGGGAGCCACAGTGGCTACTATTTGTGGTACGAGATCACCAGCCTTTGCCCTTGACACTACATTGACCACCTCATATGTTTAAAAGCTTGCTTCCCTCAAAGCAGTGCTGTGTCTCGCTCCCGATGGACCGCCAGTGGCCCCATGGTGTCCTCAACTGCATTGTGGGAAAACCTGTTGCCCTTCGACCCATGCAGCAGGGCCATTTCCGTTTAAAGATTTGTTCTAGTTTGCAGGATGGAACCATATATTTTCACTGCAGAGACGGCTTTAGGACACAGGCTAATTACAATTGCTAATAGGAAAAGCTGCGAAGTCACATCCTTTAAAAGAATCCTGAGTTAGCCATAATGAGAAGCTATATTCCTCATGATGGTGTTGGAAGACATTTAAACAGGATTTTTCCATATCTTTCCCGGGAGGGAAAAATAGTTTTGGCTTCCAAAACAAACGTTCTATTTGAATCGGTCTCACAGTCTTTCCCTTTTAACCTCTTCCTATTCAAAGATACTGATTATATTTATTCAGGCAATCTTCTAAAAGAATTTTTAAAAAATCAAGTTGCAGGGGCTTGTAGAATGAGTCATGGATAAAATGTGAGTATTAAATTATTTATTTTGTCGGCGACCCTTCTCAGACTGCAGGACTATCTTGACCCTTCTGAATGAGGAATGGTGCTTTCTGTAAACACGATGTAGGGGACTCATAACAACTAGAACTACTCCTCCACCAGTCTATCAGCCCTGCCATAGCGGTGATACATTTCCCAATTACTGTGCATGAGAAGCCTGACACCTACTGGGCACAAACAGGAACACAGGTGGGGCCACCGTTGATCCTTTCAAAGCATTGACGCATACTAACTATGTGTAGTCACCTCACAGACAACGCAGCAGTAACCCAAACGATTCTGCTCATACAATAGACTGTAAGACTAAATCCACCCCTTCAATCGTAGCTGTTCTGGTGCCATAGCAACCCCATCAGAGCTTTCTTTGGAATCCTTACTACACTTTACGTTTCCCACAGTTCGGAAGTAACAACGTTTATCAGGTAAAAAAAAAATCGAATTGTTGTACAGCCTCCAGGTAGTTCATATGTTGGCCAGACAGGGCACAATGTGACACTCAGTATCCATCAATGACAAGGTACACCATTATTGGTTTCTCTGCCCCATCAGGCTTTGCTATAACTGACCTGAAATCCACATGAAAGCTCTGCCGCTTCTAAAAACAGAAGGGAAAGGCAGTCGTTATGTTAAGTAAACAAAAGATATGTTTGAATGAACTGAGTGATTAACTGTATTTTCAATGAACATTGTCTATTGTACTTTTGACCTCAAGAATTAGAAAGGTGGATGGCGCAAAGAATATACCAGAGAAGTTTGGAATCAGAAGGATAATTCAACATTAGGAATGGAAAGAAAGAGAATGGTGCCATGTGACACGAGAAAAGGCCACACAAGGTGAGAAAAACGCGAGAGGGGAGGGGGGGGGGTGAGTGCAGCATTACAAAAAAAGGAAATCCGACCCCATCGACAGGCAGAGCTATGGGAGCTGAGTTCAAAGATAGCATGCAGAAGGACTGGCTGGATGGCTGGCTGGGGTAAACGCTAGCAGCAGCCCAACAATAGACCACAACAGAGAGAATGGAAGGCAGAGGACAGGAAGGAAGTGGTGTTAGTGGGACACAGGGAAAGAGAGAGATGGAGGGTGGGCAGGAGTGAGGGAAGGAGGGAGTGATATAGGATGGGAGGGGGGGTAGGAGCGAGGGATGGAGGGAGGAAGCGAGGGAGGGAGGGAGTGAGGGTGCGAGGGAGGGAGGGAGTGAGTGAGTGATGGAGGGAGGGAGAGTGGGAGCGAGGGCAGGAGGGAGGGAGGGAGAGCAGAGACAGATATGGGCCACAGTGACATTAGGCAGATGGCTCTGAGCGCTCTCGCTCTGTTTACATTACTCTCACTGTTCAAGCAAAAACAAGCCAGGAGACGAGGGGGTGAAACCTGCTGTACTCGGCTGTGTTTGCAGATAGAGGCTTGCTGCCTGTCTATAGGCATAGGTAATGCTGTGTGTGCATTATTTGTGTGTGCCTATGGTGCGCCTGCGTGCGTTGTGTCTATTGTACGTGACGCGCGTCTGTGCGTTTTGCGTGTGCGATCGCAAAGATCACCGGCCACAGCTAATTGCTTGCTGTTGGTGGTGTTTTGGTCCTTATCGGAGTGTGGGCCGGCCGGTAGACAGAGCACATAGATCAGGCCCTGTGTTTACCTCACCACACTCCTCTTTTCCGGCCCCACAGGACTCAGTGCAGCCTCAGCTGGTCCTGTAGCCAAATCTATCCACAGCCCACCCATTGTCTGTTTAGGCCCGGCGCTCAGGCCCACTGTAGCTGTTCATCATCCATCATCCGCTCAAAACAGCAAGATGGAATATTGGGGATTTATATGGAAATACAAAAATAAAAAACATTCAACCACTTCCCAAACCCCTCGTGGATGGAAAGGCTTCCATGCTAGGTTAGATAGGCCGCTGACTGCTTACCGAGAGCACTTCTACCACTCCTAAACAGAGAATCAGGCTTGAAACCCCCACCTTCTACATACTGTACATCACGTAGAGACCTTCAAACGTTCCAGTCGGTAGTCACGGTATTATACAGTCGTTTCCCCCGGAGGAACACCATGGGAGCATCCAGCCGCGTCTGTGGAGAGGACCAGGCACTAATCCCTGGATATCAAAATGGCCTTATGTAACACGCTGTTCCTGACAACCCAGCAGAGCACACCATACAGATTAGAATGCATTTGGTACACAACAAAAACATCCAAAGCCTGGGCCGAGAGGACGGGCACGATCAATAGATGACTTAATGATTCCGTGACTGCTCAGCTGACAGACTGGCTGCTGACTGGCCCAATGCTGTTCTCCTATGTATATTTATGTCCTCTGGTCTGCGGACTTTACTTGTGCGGCTTGGTTCACTGACAACTGGACGTTTGAAATGGAACCGCCACAGCGTTGGATCAGGATGCTCAGTTGATCATGGCTCCGCGGTGCTGGACAACTTTCCAAGTGCTGAACCCAATTCGCCCCCTCACACACTCCCCCCGGTCTCCACAGTCGACTAATGTCAGCTCCCCCGGGCCATCATTCAGGTCCAGTCTGAGGGCTTTGAGCTGGACGACAAGATGACAGCTACAGGAATATCTGCCAAATGATGAATATACATCATTTGGTCTACTTTATGATGGATTTAACACGGGGTCCATTAGCTTCGGCAGGAAGTCTGTGGTCTGTACAGGGAACGTGTAAACATTGGCTTTTAAGGCTGTGGGAGACCTTCCCAATCGGCCAGTTTTACTGTGGAGAACAAAAGCATAGAAGGAGAGGGAAATTGGGAAGGTCGACTTCGGAAAGACATCTGAACAAACCGACACACTCTCTTCTATTGAGGGCATCGGAAAAAAAGTCGGCCAGGGTAAAGAGTGACAAGGTCGAATGTGAAAGGGCGTGTCTGTACTAAATGATAAGGACTCGTCAAATTTCATGGCAAGCCATCACACAAATTTCTAGTAGAAAGAAAACAACTAGTTAGCAGTTTATGTTATCTACTGATAGCAGACTACATACACTTTCAGGTCTCTATATCTGATTATACAGATATAACACTTGTGCCAATGAAGATGGAAATTCCATCCTGCCGCCCACCAAAAACATTCTTCTTGCTTCTCTTGCTTAACAATACTTTGCCAACACCCAGCACTTAGATGAAGATCGCAGTGGGGTGCAAGCGAGTGTGTGTGTGCGTGTGCGTGTGTGAACATGCGGGTATGGGAGTGTGCGTGTGAAACCAGCACGTCCTTGTGGACATCAAAGCAGATTTTCCTTACACCACCTCATGAGTGCTACTATGGTCAGCACTTGGTCCCAAATATGTCAGTTCCCCTGCTGACTGTAGCTGCAAAAGCAGTATACTCTTCTCATTTACATAAGACATTTTACTGCTAATAAAAAACAACATTATAATGGCAACGGCAAAATTTTATAACTGACCACTCCGAAGCGTGTGTGGCCGTGCGTGTCTCCGCAAGCCACCGGCTAGCGTCAACACTCTACTCCCAGGCGGCGAGTGTGTGACCTGTCAGAGGTGGTAGGTAGCGCGGCTTTTCATTTAGCGGCCGTCACCCACATTCCACAGGCTCCCTCCAAAGACCCGCCGTCCCCTGGCAGGGTTCAGAGAGGGTGCACGGCAGAGTCCGCCTGCCTGTAGGCCTCGGAGTGGAGAGAGGCTGGGAGAAAGAAGAGAGGAGCGGAGAGGACAGCAACAGAGGATATGAAGAGGCCTACAGCTTATTGTTACTGTAAATGGTAGCCTCCCCGCGTTCACTTTACAGTACGACGTTAACGTTCTGTCGATCATTTGAAAAGCTTCGTAAATCACATCAAATGGCACACGCATAACATATCCTTTTATGTCATTGAGGTTATTCAAAGAACGCAAGACACGTGTCCATATAGCTGGGGGGGGGGGGGGGTAATTTTCGGGTTGGACAGTAGAGGAAGCGGAGTGTGGCAGAACCGCAGTGAATGTCTCTGCCATTTTCCCCCAGTGGGAGCAGAGACTGATGGGGGTTGTTGAAACGGGGCCAAGGAGACTACGGTCAGGGAGGGTGGCCTTTTGAGAAGCATCTGGAAGTCCTTAGAACATCTGTGTTGGATCAGGCTCAATAAAACCAAAGTGACACCAAAGAAGAAAAAGGAGGAATGACAGTTCGTCATGGGGGACAAAGCCGGATTCACTTCTCTGCTCTGGGTTGTTACTTGGAACGATGTTCTTCCTGTTGCTTTTCTTTTACGTCTGTCCTCCCCTTCATTCTTTCCTCCCTTCTCCTCCCTACTGGGCTCTCCTTTTCCTGTTGCTATTTTCCCTTTCTGAGTGTGTTACGTGTGTTTGCACGTTTCTTTCTGTGGTGTGTGTGTGCATTTGTGTCTATGAGTGAGGATGAAAGTGTGTTTGTGTGCATAAGGATATGTTTGTGTGTTGTATGTGCATTAAGTATATACGTATGTGTGTGTGTGTGCGTGTATGTTGTGTGTGCATAAATATATATATATATATATATGTGTGTATGTGTGCTCTGTGTTGTGTGTCGTGTGTGGGGCCAGGCAGCTGCTGGGTTTGTGTACTCAGCCTGAGCCCCATGTCCACACAACTCTCCCTGGTCTTATCTGAAATGGCCAGAGCTGTATGGAGAGAGATAGAGAGAGAAAGCCCCCCCCCCCACCACACACACACACACACACACACACATACACACACACACACACACACACATCCCTCACACTCTGTGTTCCACTCCTCCTCTACGTTACACTCTGCCTGTCAGCCTGCTGCTCTGTGTACAGCTGACCAGCTACTACACCTTCTCAATGCCACTGTGATTGACCTCAAGATAGAAGACATCTCCTTCTAACTGGAACAGACGTCTGTGATATTCATTGAGGAACCTTTTCAAAATGTTGTTGAATATTTCTTTGAAATAAACTACGAGTTAAGAAGATTATGGGTTACAACTACCATACTCCTTTTGATGTGAAAGCTGGAGGTTGGGACGCTAGTATTATGGATGATCGGTCCAAGGATTTTTCAAGGATAAAATAAGCAAGCTTTTGTTCACAAGCTATTTCACATTGAATATTAATATGTGAACAACACAAACAAAAAACATCTGATCAAGGATAGCAGGTTATTAAGGTCAATAATATTCACTCTTAATAAAAGCAGGGCCCTACTTCCACAAGGCCTAAACACACAAGCTTTCATAATTTCCCGGCGGAAGGATCAGAAACATGCAACGTCACAGCTAAATGACCAAGAGATAAGCTCCACTGAACCAGACAACAGCAAAACAGCACATCCTGTGCTCCCCTCCCTCTCTGTTTTCCCCCACCCCCAAATCTACACTCAAATGACCTTTCCCCAGCCCTCTCCATGTTCATATGGACTGTCTTATTTCCACTGCGTAGGGGCGGTTACCACGCATACCAGCTCTACAGGTAAGACTTGTGCATGTGGAGTTGGCACCGACGTCTCCCTGATATCTCTTCACGGTACGCAGTAGATACAGTCAAGGCAGAACAGTATGACCTGTTTTTCCCTCCCTTTTACCAGATACAACGGTAACCCTGTGTACCAACACATCACACTGGGTCTTGACTGCTTGAGTCGTAGTTGTTTCCGTGGTAACCGCTGGACCAACTGAACGCAAGCGCCGTGTAGGAGCCTCCTTGATTGGTTAGCGGTGGTGTTTTTTTCCCCAGTCATTCTCAGAAGTGATGCTAAAACTATAATTCCTTTCCTCTGGTGCTCATTGGTCCACAGCTGCGCAGGGGGGCTACGGCACAGCTTCTCAGCCCTCAAACGCAAAAGAAATATCTTGAATGGCATGAAAGAGCAAACGGAACATGAAATATACAACACAAACGCGTTGGCAGGAATATGTGCGGTGCACCCCCTCAGTTGCTGTTTCAAGCCTTCATGGATGCAAAGAGACAACCGTATACCCCCCCCCCCCCAAAAAGAATGACCCGCACCATCAACTCCCTAAATCCTAGGAGACCTTTTGCTTGTGTATATGCATGCTTGTTTTTGTGTCTGAGTGAGTGAGCGAGTGAGTGGGTGAGTAAGGGAGCAAGTTTAAGTGAGCTAGAGAGAGAGAAAAGGAGAGAGATAAGGAGAGAGGAGAGAAAGAGGGAGAGAGAGGAGAGAGAGAGAGGGAGAGCGTGAGAGAGAGAAGACTGTGTGTTTCAGTGTGCGATCCCGCCAGTCAGCAGCCATCCCGGTTGGCGAGCAGAATCGGCGCGTGACAGGTAGGCTCGTTAAAATGCTGCTGCCGCGTTAAACACACAAATTATTTATCAGGGAAGGCAGAGGGAGGCTGCGTGGGGAGAATATCGGATTCTCGTCCAACCACACCGTCTCACACTGCCTTAGCCCCCCCCCCCAAAACACATACACTTCCACAGGGCCACTTTGCCTATAGTCTCCCATCAGGGCAGGTGGCCAGGGCTGGATTCCTCCTCCACAGTCACACTGACATGCTGAACCACTGAAGCCTGGGGGGGTGACCCTTGTCATAGAAATAAAGAAGATAGAACAGACACGTCGTCTGTACAGTTCCACTCTCCGGGGGTCACTTAAGGGTTCTGTGTTCGCCTGTCAACAGGCGTAAGTTCTTAGTGTTGATGCCCGTAACAATAGCAGGGTTAACAACTAACACGGGCGAAACTGCCATAGTTCTAGGCTCTTAGTCCATTTCACAAAAAAATTTCATTAGCCCTTATAAATTGGGGAGTAAATACAGATATAAGGGGAAATCCATTAAAAGTGATTTAATTGAAAGACCTTTTTTTATACAGTGGTTCAACATGAGGTAGGCTACAGGAAATCAACCGGATCGCGCAAAACCAAAACCGTCTTTTTAATTTCACTCGGCAAGTCCTATTGGATATACATCAAAAAACAAGCTTTTTCCTTTAACGAGAACCCAACAACCAGGTGAGTGTGAAGAACGGACTGTCCCCTGACCCCGCCCTCTCTCGACAGGCTCCAATCACTGCCCAATGGGCTTCGAGGACCTAAGCAACTGGCTCTGATGTGTCGGAAATCAAAGATCTAACCTCACAATGCATTAGGGCTATGCGTCACACAGAATTACCAAAGAATGTTGACTTTATGCCTCGTGCACCCCTGAGTATATCAACGGCTGTGTACCTGCGCGTACAAATGTGTGTGTGTGTGTGTGTGTGATTCAGTGTGTATCAGTGTGTTTGCGGCATTTTGATATGTGGTGAGGGGCATGTGTACAGTCTTGAGTCCATTTATGTGTGTGTGTGTGTGTGTGTGTGTGTGTACAGCGAGAGGGATGGGGTGAGTTGTTGCTGCCGCTCTGACGCAGACCCTGATAAGACTGTTGTCCATGTGACGCAGCGGGGTAAGCTGGAATGCCAGGGGCTGGGTATTTTTAGGAACCAGCCGCTGAACTCTCGCAACCCCTGGATCAAGAACAACAACCATTCTACAACGCCGGTCAGTGTTTGGGGTCAGGAGGCACGCTGCCTTCAAAAACAGAAAATAGCGGCAACATGTGACAGAGAGTACCTCCAACTCGTTATTTGGACATTATGTGAACGTTAATACTATACTAAGCAACATGTGCAGAACAGTGTGTAAACAAAGTGGCCACCCAAAGGGTTGTCTGCTGTGGGCTTGCTGCCTGTCAGGCTGCCATCATTTCTTGGGCAGTATCTTTTTAAGCACACTTTCCTGTGCGAACATACATAAGACACACACACATGCGCGCGCACAAATAAATACACACGCACACAAAAATAAATACACAACCATGCCATCAAGTTCCAAAGAAAAACAATGAGCAGAATTACTGACAATCCACTTAATGGATAGCCCTAAGGGAGGGAGTGAACCAACACAAAGCTGAGTGTATTTAGCTGTGTGTGTGTGTGTGTGTGTGTGTGTTTATGGCTAAATGGTTTCAGCAGGAAAAAGGAGACGGAGAATAAAACAGAGAAAGGGCTAAAGAAAGAGACAGAGACCCGGGAGATTCATTGCCGACCGCTGAGTTAATAATACCTGGCAAGAAAACAAAATTGGTGTTGATACATATGCCAAAGAATGATCTATTAATGATAAGAAATGGGGATGGATTTTGTATACAGTATAAAAAAAACTCTGAAGACTTTAGTTGTTGGGAGTTAGTAAACTACAACCGATAGCCTTTCTCCAAATACAAGATTCAAGATGGACAAAAAGATTCAGTTGAGAAAGAGTACTCGACCCTCCCAGGCTTAAGTGCAGCTGTAATAACTGTATCAAACCACCTTTGCATTGCCAATAGCAAAGCAGCTCGGTCAGAAAGCTGGCAGCACTTACTTAAACTTGCTTTCAAACTATTCTTCTGTTTTATTTTTAACCTATTCCGAACCCCAGGACACAGGACACAACTGCACTCTCTCTCTCTCCTTCTCTGTTTCTCTCTCTGTCTCATTCTCTCCCTAAAGTCCCTTTTACGTGATGCTGGAGTTTCACACCCAAGCCTGGTAGAAACAACAGCTGGTGAGAATGAGCTAATGATCCACATAAGCATTCAGAGAGCCTGCTTATGCAAAGCTAGCAAGAATATGAATGCTAAACCACAGCTTAATGTGCTTGCACAAATATGGGATCACATTGAAATCTTTACAATACTATTTTGAAATAGTTGCGTTTAGAGTGTTAATGTGCATTTCCATACTATTTTTGCATTCCCTGTTTTTTGGCCATTCCAAAGGCCTCACAGCCCAGCTAAATAAAATGTATATTCTTTAGCTTTAGGAAAAGGTTTATCTTACCTTTTTTTTTTTTGGGGGGGGGGCTATTCTGCTGACATTAACCCTTAGCATTGACTTATTGGCTGCTAGGCCGTTACAATAGTTAGCTTAAGGTTTAGTCTCCATAGGGCTGAGGCTCGATAGCCTGCAGCACTAACCCAATAAGCCCCACAGACCACCCTAACCTTTTATCAGCTCAATAAATCCACAACCCTTCTCTGGATTTCTAAACAAATGGATTCATAGGTATGGTTGCTTTGCCTACAACCAAGTTGGTATCAACAAATAGTTTCCAATAAAATCCAAGACGGAGAGAGAGAGCGAGACGGAGAGAGAGAGAGAGAGAGAGAGAGAGAGAGAGAGAGAATAACAGCTAGCTAGAGAGGCCCTAAGTGAAGCCTGGGTGTAGATTTCTAATACAGCCACAGGGGACATGGCTCTCAGATGGGGTCTTGGATTTGTGACAGGCAGAGAGAGGGCAATGTGAATGTCAGGACGTGTGTGTGTGTGTGTGTGTGTGTGTGTGAATGTGGTTGTGTGTGTGTGTGTGTGTGTGTGTGTGTGACTGAGGTTGCGTTTGTGTGTGTGTGTGCATTAGTGTGGCGGCTAATGATTGCACTGATTCATCATTATGTGTGGCCATCAACAGCAACAAAAACTCTGGTGAGGTTAATGAGTTATTGGAGAAAGGGGAAATACTTGCACGCGCGCGTAAAGGAGTGATTGATGGCGCCGTATCAGTGTGCCACACCGCACACAGAACCATTCAGGAGCACACGGCGCTGCTCCCATGACCCCCGGTTTACTTAACGACGGAAAAAACAAAACAGTTCTGATAATGGATTGTACCACCCTCCGTGGGATCACGCTGATATCATCAAAGGACCTCTTCACACCACAGGCGTGACATACAGTTTTAGAGATTTGATAACATGAACAGGACACTTTTGATATATATATACAAGGTGTGTGTGTGGTGGTTACACTGTGGTGACTTCAAATGAAAACAATACAGGTCAATGGGTTGCAAACCGACTACGTATCTTGTATCACTATAGGTCACAGAAACCAAAATGGGCTTCCGTTTTCCTCTTCCATGTAAATGCTAACAATGTGTCACAAACAATTGGCTGACCTTTGACATAGCACCGCGGCCTCCGCAAACACTACACATACTATGGAAAGCATGCTTGTGGGAAGCAGGACAAAAGCACCGTTCCAACCGAGAGCCGTAATCAAACCCTTGCTCTTGAATTGAAGGGTGGGAGACGAGCACAGCAACCGCTAATGATCAACCATCTACACATTCCTCAATGTCCTCTTATTGTGTCCATGTAACAAGTCTCCACCCCCCCCCCCCCCCCTTATTGGTTTCTGTACCTTCTCCCAATGGAGGTCTGTTACACAACAACAACAGCGGTGGTGGTGGTGGTGGTGGTGCTACAGAAAGTGCATTGAGCGTCCATCCTGACCCCGTCACCTCCCATTCCAACCCTACCCTTGGAGTGAAAGTACAAAGCGTTCCCTTGTGTGGGAGAACACCAGAGACCTAATGGGTACTGCTCTATATCATCACGGTACTCTTTCTCTCTCTCTCTCGCTCTCTCTCTCTCTCTCTCTCACTCGCACACACACACGCACACACACACTCTCTCATTCAGCCCACTGACCTTCAGCTAGCCCCTGGGTCCTTGGCATGATACACAGCCAACATACTGTCGAGTGGGTCCCACACACAGCGCCCTGGCAGACATACATACAGCAGCAGCAGAAGCAGCAGCACAGTGACTCCAGCACAATGGAACCCGCACATGCTTCCCCTCGATTGCCTCATTCGATTGAAACGGGGGCCAGCCACAACAACTCGCTACAGTATCGATACGACACGATGCTTCAGCCTGTGGGACAGACTTGGGAACCCATTTCCACAGGCACCCAGCAGTACCATAAAACAAAACACCCCTTATTTCAAAGAGCATGTTTTTTTTTTCTCTCAAACCTTTTCCTCAAATAATCTCATGGCAACGTCGATGGACAAAATGGATGCTGGGGAGAGCCGGGTAGAAATGTTTCACAATAATAACATTTCCCCTTAAATGTGTGTCCATATTGTTTGTCACACTAGCGCTAGAATACATATTGAGGACAGACAGAGACAACAGGCCAGCAGCTGTAAAGCACTGTTCCTCTACAGAAAACAGCATAACGACAGCCCTACTACCATGCATCAGATTCACTTTAACTTTATAATACCGTGTCTGACTGTCCTACAAAGCTCATAGTGCAGGCCCTCTCACCACCTCCTAGAACCTCCATTGTATGCATGTCATTACTGCTACCTGTTTCCAGAGGAACTTGTCTTCCTGGTTGAACTGCCAGGCGGTGACCACGTGGATGACGGACAGTACCGCCCCGCTGAGCACCGCCGCCCTCATCCTCACCGGCAGCAGGGTGTAGATGATGTAGATGAAGAACACGGACCACCAGATCCCCTCCGAGGCGCTGCGGGGCGCCACCATCAGCACGCCGAACACCTGCACCGACAGCAGCATGCCGATCACCAGGTAGCTGACCATCCACATGTAGTCCTGGTGGAAGCCGTTGCGGTTGCACACCACCATGAGGGCCATGAAGAGGGCCATGGCCACGGAGAGCACCGAGGCGTAGGCCACGTGGGGGGCGGCGTGGACACAGTGGAAGGTCAGCATGACGCCGCACACGATCACCAGCACGCCCATCAGCATGGTCAGGGAGCTCTGGTTGAGGCGGAAGAAGTAGCGCTGGTAGAGGCGCTCCAGCTTGCGCGACTGGAACTTCTTGGACTGGAACACCCGCACCACCCGGAGCCAGCAGTCTGCCGCCGTTACCACTCCCCCGCCGCCGCCGCCCCCCTGGGGCCCCTCGTCCCCGCTGTCGCCCCCGCATCCGCCTTTCCGGCCCTTCAGCTCCCCGTCCTCAAAGCCCAGGTCAACCGATTTCAGCCCCACCCCTTCGCTGGGGGCCCCGCCCCGTTTGCCGTAGTGGTCCTCCTGCCAGCCGCAGCGGACGCCAAAGTTGCCTCCTCCTCCGCATGCGGCCCCCGCCCCCCCTCCTCCGCGGTGGGGCTGGTGGAGAGGGGCTCCAGAGGAGGGAGGCTCCATGGCGTCGGGGTCCCGCAGGCAGCTCATGTAACGCGGGTTGCAGAGAGATGACCCTCCCTTCCGCTTGGACTTCTTGCCATTGCGCTCCCCCCAAGCGGTCTTGCGGTCGTCCACTCTGGCCACTAAGAAGCCACTGAACCAGGACATTCTGTAAGGGAGGGTGGGGGAGATGGTTAGAGACCACGTTGCACGGGACGCTGCTACACCACGTCATTCAGTTTCTATCACAGATAAAGGAGTTTTAATGATCCCGTCTCCTTGTATATGTGATATCTCTTGTGTCTTCATTTAGCGATGGTCTGTCTACCATCTAATGGTAACTTTGCCTTGATAAACCTCTCCCTAATGAACCACTTGTCGACAGCCTGTCCTGACTTTACCTGTGTGGGTTCTGGTGCATATCCCAGCCCGCACCGCTCCAGCCGGTTCACTCATTTATCCCCGTGGGCAGAGGTTTGAAGACGCGAGGGGGTTTCGGAGGCCAGTCTATCGGGGAGTGGGGCAGTTGTGACAGGATGGGTTCCAGAGGCGTGGAGGAGACTTCTAGATCGGAGGAGGGGATCACATGGGATGACTCTAAACTATCAGGCCAATCTCCATGGCGTCTGCTGCCATGTCTGGTAGAGAGAGAGAGAGAGAGAGAGAGAGAGAGAGAGAGAGAGAGCGAGAGCGAGGGAGAAAATAAAAACAGCTAAGCATGCTACAAGTTAGCTACGATAACCTTTGCATTAGTCTATAAGGCCTACATTAAATCCATTGCCATTTACGACTTTAGCATGCCTTAAAAACTTCAAATAAAAAGGTGTGCAAAATAATTTTCACTGGTTGGACACATGAAAGCAATCTTTGTCACAATAAAGTCTCACAAGGAAACATAGTCTATTGCAGAATCTATGAAAGGTAAAAATTTTATATAATTACATCCCTACATAAAATGTACTTTGTGTTGTTTGCTATTTGCATTTACCTTTTGTTTAACCAACAGGTAACATAGATTAAGATAAAATAGAGATGCGTTCGTTCTGAGAGATGATTACATTAATCCTGTTTAAAATCCCACACCACATTGACCTGGATTTTTAAAAATGCTCTTTTTTCAAAATAAAGCCAGCATAAAAGGCTGAGGCCAAACTGACATGACAGTGGGATATGTAGCCTCGACAGACTACCATGCTGCAGCCAGACCTAATCACTAGGTAGGTCATCTATCATCTGATGTTGATCATTTATTTGACATTTTCGTTTGCATATTCTGCCTTAAACTCCATCAACCCAGCAAAGCAAGGTGAGTGCTGGCCTGTTCCATTTAGTCACTGTCTGAAAAAGCAGTCTAATGAAAGAACAAGTTCCATATAGGAACCAGAATAGACTAAACCTAAAATATATTATTACAGTGCAGTAGCACTATTATCAACACACTTTTTATATTTTAAATGACAAATATGACATATTAGTTTGTAACGTCATACCACGCCTTGAAATGTCAAGAATGCACACACAAAAAAACTGTTTTTACAACCGTGTAAGTTAGGCTACATAAGGCTGCATCTACTTGTACATGTTACTAGTAGGAGCACGATCTGCGCTCATGCTAAAAGGCATGCTGTGTCGTTGGAACCAAAAATAGAATTCCCTTGCCATGGATATTTTGCACCTTCTCTAGCAGATCCGTTCAATCATATGGTCTGCACGTAGAAGTAGTGATTCAAGGAGAATCACATCAGGAGAATCACGTCCTCTGGTATATGCGTCCACGTGCACAAGGTCGACCAATGTCTTCACCGTGGCGTTGCCAATCGTTTCGGTGTATGCCGCATGAAGCGAATCTGTCTGTGTGTTTGGATGGTGTCAGCTCTAGGCTGTAGTCTGTGCAAATCAGTGGTTTCCTCGTTAGAGCTTGTGGAATAGTGTTGGGAGGGGGTGGAACTAGCCTATTCCTGAGGGACATGTTCAACCGGACAGCGGGACTATAGCATTACATAATGCAAACGGCGTGCGGAGTCTGGCATCCGTTCTTAATTATTATTAATCAGATATTTCCGTTGCCTGCTCAACTGAAGATGCACGGATGCTGCGCCCCATAACTGTATCAACATCTAAAATTGCGATGCATGTGAAATTTCAAGCCCATTGAAAACGTTTTTATTTTTATTCTAGGCCTAGAATAAAACTATTGTGATATGATATAATTTTTTTAATCAAACAGATCTGGTCTGGGATTCATTGTGACCTACGGTAAATGCATAGGCTGTTCGGTGGCTATAGTTCCACAGTACGCATTCACACAGTCGCGTTACATAACAGTGTGGCCTAAGCTGTGTGACAGTCACAGCAGAGGTATCAGAGACCATAACAGCCATCGTACAGTGCAGTAGCTTAGCCTAGTATTTAGTGCTGCATTGGCAAGAGGCTGGATCCACGAAAGGTGTTTGGCTATTGTTGAACTTCAACTATATGTATATGTATCATATATGTTGCAGCAGGTCCCCTCAATAAGCAATTACCACATATAGCCAAACCAAAAAAAGCCCTGGCATAGTAGACAGGGCATGACACATTTCAAAGCAAATGTCATTCAACTGGATGGTGAAGGATGCCTGCAAGCCAAAAGGCTATTTTAAATATATGACTAATGGCATAGGCCCAAAGCTGACTATAAATATGCTACAAAATAAAATAAAAAGTTGAATATAATAAATTAAGTAATGGAGTTCAACATCCTGCACGGTGGGCTACGGATCCGCGGCGACCTTTACGACAGCAATGCCTTGGTCATCCTCTAATGCTAAAGCGTACAAGCATCAGTTAGGCTACCCCAAGTCAAACTTATGCAATGATGTAACCTAGCGTTTCTAGTCCAACGTGTTTTATTATGAATGGCCGTGTGAAACACTGCGCGTCTGCCACCTATGCGATGAGCGCGGATGATTTCGATACGCTACGCTCAACAGGCCTTATAGACATCCCTTCGGCTTCAAAGAATTGTGCATTGTCATATTAATGTCGCCCCGCTTTTAAAAAATTATGAGTAACATGAGAAACAAACATTAGACGGCCTAGCCCAGACCTTCAGCGAAAACGGATCAAACTGCAGGAGAGGACTCACCATTGCCATCTCTCTATTTTCCCTGCTAGATCCGCATGAGTCAGTCCAACCTTGGGATAGAACGGCAAAGTATTTTATGCTCACCCTGGTGCCTGTAGCGGTCAGGGCACTGGCCCACTAGTATCAACCGATTATCAAGCAAAAGCGTTTCTCCAGTGTCCTCTCTCGATTTCTCTCCACTCCCAACTGCCTCTCTCCCCCTGACCCTCTCTTCAGCTCAGACGCGCAATATGCTCGCACTATCCCTCTCTTCTTTCAGCGACTCGACACTCCCTCTAGAGGGGAAACTGTGTATGCAGTAAAACTGGTAGGTCAACAGAGATAAACCAGGCTGGCAATTAACTCATTTAGTTCTCAATCTATTTCTCTCATAACGTGTTAAAAGGCCAAATTGGCAGATAACCACTGAGTTGGCAGTATACAGGCTACTTTCATATTAACAGCAAAAACTAATTGGAACATAACTGCACAGGTGAAATACTGTGTTCACCAAGTTGAGGTCTAGAAAATATATATAAAGTTGAACCAATGAAGGGACTGAGTTGTAACCACAGCAATAACATGCAGCCATGAACTTTAGAACAGTTGAAGTGTATTGTAGCAACCTTTTACAGCCTTCTGTTGCATCGATGGCTATCCATCACACAACAAGAACTGACTACATGACACGTATGAGCCATACACTTTGTACTTTTAAAATATCAAAAGTTATTGCTTGTGTGTTAGAACAAAATACACCGTCTATAAGCTTAATGCATACGTTTAAATGCTGTGATCTGCGGTTCATAGTATTACGATTCTGCATTTCATATCCCAAAAACAGTTACATTTTGGTTTACAGTATGCCTCCATTCAACAATTTTGAAATCATTAATATTTAACAATTTTGACCTTCTATTTGGAACATGAATCCTATTTTCCCACTATAAAAAATGGTGAAAGTGTGAGTAAAGTAATAAGATGACGTACAATAGAAAGCCTTGACAGATCATGGGCATGTTACAATTGCTCTCATAAAGTTTCAAGTGGAGGGAAGTGAATTGTTGAAAGGGCAAAGTAAACAAAGCTCTGTTTGCCTAGTGCTCCGTTGATCCGTCTCTGTGTTAACCCTGTAGGTAATGTCCCGGTTGTTATGAAGGTAGTAGAGCGAGGGCAAATGCTGTCATACGTTTTGACTCTGTTTAGTGAAGCTACAATCAACCGTGCTCGATAAGTTACAATGGACAGCCTCACATAGGACCCCAATCAAGTGCAAAGGGCAGATAAGAAAGATAGAGAGAGTGAGAGAGAGAGTGTGTGTGTGTGTGTGTGTGTGTGTGTGTGTGCATAGGTGCGTGTTTGTGTGCACTGGCCTGTATGGATTGAGGGCCTGTATGATTCAAGTGAGCAACAATATAGAGGTAACAATATAACAAATAAAGAAAAAAATGTGTGAACTTAATTAAAATGAATTATGTGTCTTGATAATATGGCTATGTTATATGACAAACAAGAGAACAGAGTAAAGCTGTCAATAATGTCACTTGCTTTTGTTGTCACGTCAATGCGATTTGTTGATCAGACAATCACAGCATCTCACAATCAACAACTGCCAACACAAATCACTGCCAAGTAATGGAGGGCCCTAGTGACAAGTATGAAAGACAATACAATGCTCTGAGCATCATACAGTCTGAGATGAGTTGAGATTTGACTATTGGCACATGCACCTACTCTCTCTCTCTCTGTCTCACACTTTATCTCTTTTGCTTTCTTCATCTCTCTCAGTAATAATATACAGTGGTAGGGAGGCTGCAACTGGACAGCTATGCACATTTTTCATCTTTTCGTGTTTGTTTCAGCTGCAAACCAAATACAAATATTGAGAGCAAAATGACTTTGTAACTCCCTAAAAAAGCATAAGTACGAGAGTAAGAATATGTTTGCAATGACTGTAGGTGATATAAAATAAAAAGGTGTGTGTGTATATGTGTGTGTGTGTGTGTGTGTGTGTGTGTGTGTGTGTTTTAGTGTTAAATATTACCTCTATACAGGATGTATCCAGAGCACAGTGTTAGGCCTATAGAGAAATTAAATTTACTGTACCATTGCAATATAGGCTATTAAAACGAGATCCTGGTTTCCATCTGGAATCAGCCCATGTGAAAGGTCTTGAACAACTAGCCTTGCTCTAACCCTCTGTGAAAAAGAGAACCTTTTAAAAGCATGTTGCCTTACTGACAAATATTTGTTTTAGGCACAAAAGTTGTATTTTAGCCAGAGGCTATTTTAAATGTGTGTATTTTTTTATACATTAAATCCAAATACGAATAACCTTTCTGGAGAACACGTCCAACTAAATTGTGGGTGGCTGGAATTTTCTCTGGATGCTTTTGGAAGAATAAAGCAGAGGTATGCTGTTGTCAATAAGATTTTTTTCTCGCAAATATACCCAGCTAGATCAATTTATTAGCCTATGCTCCTTCCTCCCCCACTTACACACTCCTTAGAGAAGCAGGCTTTAGTCCCATATGCCAGTAGTGTTTCTGATTCGTATTTCTGACACCTGTGCAGGGCGTCCAGAAGACTCAATTTTATTTTAGTCCCATTGGCTTAGCTGGATATTAAAATTGTGCACCTTAAATCATGACAATTCATTCTCAACATGCCCATCAAGCCAAATGCTTGAGGCCAAAGTAGACGAAGAAAGTTGGTGCATACTGTATACGGAGGTAGGAAGGACAGCGAGCGAGCGAGAGAGAGAGAGAGAGAGAGAGAGAGAGAGAGAGAGAGAGAGAGAGAGAGAGAGAGAGAGAGAGAGAGAGAGAGAGAGATACAAAAT
>JAVQIZ010176984.1:0-14858 GCA_036023535.2 Galaxias brevipinnis | reverse complement strand
TGTGTGTGTGTGTGTGTGTGTGTGTGTGTGTGTGTGTGTGTGTGTGCGTGCGTGCGTGCGTGCGTGCGTGCGTGCGTGTATGTGTGTGTGTGTACCGTAGGTGGCACAACCTGTGCACTAAAAGCTTATGCCCTGTAGTCTTCGACCACCTGACACACATGCAGCTGTTTTTGGTGGTGTGACTTGTGAAGCCACTTACTTTGGCTTCAAAACATATTTTTCTTTTTCATTGGCTATTTGAAAATGTGTCATGATGCTTAGTTTGTTTGTCCTTTAATGTTTGTGGAAAAAAAACTATTAAAATCTATTTAAAGAACAATTGAATAGCGATGTGGTTTATTTTTGGTATAGACAAAAGTAAATAATAAAGCGAAAGACTTATTTTATATATACATTGAATTTATATGTCCTTGTTTATCAACTGGTTGGTGATTGTATTTGACGTCATTGATCTAAAGTAAGATACACGACGCAAGGACAGCAAAACGAGCAATCTTCTGCTTCCCCAGTAATCAACCATTACGAAGGCACACTGTAGACTCTGTCGACAGCTAACCTCGCGACACCTCGAGTTTCTGTAGCGATCCCTCCGCAGGGCGCAGTCCTTCCTACAGTAAGATGCAATTTGCAACTGACAAGTAATAGGCTGTATTATTAACTTCAGTGCGTAGGCTGTTGTGTTATCCTGGGACCTTCATCGAACAAGCTAAATTCCGGTTTAATTCAAAAACCATGTAACTTCATTTATCGAGTTTTTCTGCGTCGGCCCACTTTGGAAGTTTACAAAAAGCTCACCTTTTCTGTGTTTTCAACACCTTTTCGCTTTTCACTTTTCACTATGTGTTGTTATGAATTTAAACTATAAATTACGGGAGATAACTTACAGACTTCCAACTGCGGACTGACTAAAGGCCTACAGCTACATGGGTGGAAACCAGAGTAGCCCGGAGACCGATGGCAGAATTCGGGCTTATTCGAGCTCAGATGTACCCTCATCATCTGGGGGTGTCGCTGGGTTCAGGTATACTAATGGACCCGACGGACCTCAAATTCGGTACTCCAGGGGAAACCATCCAAGCTCATATGTTGGATTAAGTATACCGTCCAACGGCCGATCTGGTTCACATGGCCTTGGTAGAAGCCTAGATGATATGGACGATGGAAGTGAAATGTCAGGTGGAGGGCACCGGCTATTCATTGGATCCTTACCAGCGCACCTGTCTTCTCACCTGCTAGGAGGTAAGAGCCCACAGCCCAGTACCTTTTTTTAGGCTACTGTGCACACGGTGATATGTAAAGTGGTTTGAATTAAATTGTTTTCAGTATCCATCTCTCTCTATCTCTATCTCCATGTATCTCTCTCTCTCTCTCTCTCACACACACATGGACACAGATGCTGGTCTTAGTCTCCCCCATGCCCCTAACACTTTAACCTGAAATGTAATAAGTGTCATTTCTGGTACGGGGACACAGTGATACTGCTGCTCTCACCAACCCTGAAGGCGCTCGCCTTATAAGGAAGTGCACACATGAATGATCTCACTATTCCTGCCCTTTGCTCATTGGAACTGTCTTGTTGGCATGACTCCAAGCAACGAAGCCCACCAGCCGGGCTTGTCTTACTGTACACCTCAACACAAAGCAGTGTGCTTGCCATCTCTTATTGTATGTACAGCTGACACACTTTACAGCGGTAGATATAAGGTAAACACAAGATTGCTCTCTCTTGCACATGAGCTCATGAGCTGATCTTTGCTCGTTTGATAAGACGGCCTTTAAGGCAGGCGGTGTGAACATGGGTGATTCATATACACACATACTACACAGTACACACAGGTGGAGAAGTCATGTCTAGGACTCCTGTAACAAACCCATGAAGAAAAATATTCATATTATTACAGTAGCCTACACTATGGCCTCAAAGATATGTGTCCATTTGCAGCATGTAGATAGATTGGTACTGTACTGTAAAGACAGAAATTGTGGGTGCACGGCCTGGTGTGAAGGATTATCTCTTGGAAAAACAAGGTCAGACAAATCTTTGCTCCATTTGTGTGTGTGTGTGTGTGTGTGTGTGTGGCTCTGTGTGCGGACGGCGTACGTGTCTTTGTCTGTGTACGTGCGAGGGTGTGCGCGTCTGTGCGCTGGATTGTTTCTATGGGGAGGGGGCACAATCCCAGCACCCGTATCAACTGCTTGTCGCTTGTTGTTACATCTACTGTAGAACCCCAAGGGCAGTCAGTGGCAGAGCAGTGTGTCTCTAACGCCCCTGTCCTGTCCTGTGTTTCCCCGCAGGGTTCTGCTGCCCCGTGTGCTCCAAGTACGTGGTGTCCAGTGAGGTGGAGCAGCACCTGCTCATGTGTCTCACCAAGCCCAGGCTGTCCTACAATGGTGCGAGACGTCGGCCCGTCTTGTCATTTCTTTGTGTCGTGTTGTTCTCCCACCGTTTTCCAACGTGAACTGACCTGGTGCCTCACGCCACTGACGGTTGCTATCCCCTCCTTGGTTTGTTTGTGTTGCATGCGCGCCGTCTCAGAGGACGTTCTGGCGAGAGACTCCGGGGAATGTGCCATCTGTCTGGAGGAGCTGGAGCAGGGAGATACCATTGCCAGACTGCCTTGTCTCTGTATCTACCACAAAGGGTAACACACAGACACATACACACGCGCGCACACACACACACACAAAACATTTGGTGTTTTGTTTTCTAGGACAACAGTGTTTGTCCTTGAGGCTAGTCAATCAGACAAAGGCAGTGTGTTTTGAGGAGGGGGTCATGAAAACCTAACTCCCCTTCATTCTGTTATTGTTACCTCTTTTCCCTTTGTCTGACTCAGGTGTATAGACGAGTGGTTTGACGTTAATCGCTCGTGTCCAGAGCACCCTTCGGACTAAAGTCCACTGTCTACAAGATGTCCGCACCGCTCCCCTCACCGGTGTCCATGCCAACCAAATTCAAACCTTTCTCAGGAACTTGAAGAGATGTATATTTGCACAATTTGTTCCCAGGGACTGTACCATAACTAAGTCAGCAGGAACACCTTTCAATAGACTGAATGGGTGTGTCAGTGTGCTAGGCCTATTAACTCACAGGGACTAGTCAACTTTAAAGATAATACTATTCAATTTGATCTTATGGACGTTTTCTCTAAGCTACCCCACTCGGACAAAATGCCGTTTGTTGATTCTGTATGACTGTAATCTCAGTTTTGCGTGTACTGTAACACACATACATACTGCGTCATGTAGGATTGTACTGGATGTTTTTGTTTTTTTTTGTTTTCAGTGTAGTAATTCTATGGGGAAAATGCCACAAATCAGGTCACAGAAACATAGTTATATTATGACCAACCAAACCAGAAGCTTTTCATTGCTCAGCATACTCAGCATGTAGTGTTCTAAATCGAGGTGCTGCTTTATAGAATGCAAAGCTAAACGCATTTTGATTGTCATCTAGGGTAATTCCACTTACAACTGTAAAGACAGACGGCAATGGTTTTGTTGTATCCATTTAATTGACAGAATGTTTGGCCTTTTTGCTATAGAGTGGCATAGTAGAGGTTTCACAAATTACATTGTTAAACGTCCTCACGTTCAAACTGCTCGTCTACCTATATCATTTAGATAAGTTAAGATATGTCTGCTTGCTCATGAGAATCACTTTAGTTAATAAAGGAAAGTTTTTTTTAGAAGGTTTGTTGTTTCAGTCAGTCTCACTTTAATGATTATTCCTCTTTGCTACCTCTTCTTCTCCATCCGGTCTCTCACTCTTATCTACACATGAACTGTAGTCAGCCACAGGACTGCAACAATGCAGTGTTCATGACTAGTCCCATTCTCCAGTTCCACGATAGTGCCACACAAACACAGCCAGGGAGCTGAGGAGTGGTTGTGAATAGCCTGGCTCCCTTTCATGTTACACACCCTGTTCTGACCGGTCCTGATTATGGGCTGAATAGAAGACTGTCAGGGATACTAGTCAAAACCTGTCACTGTCATACTGACATCTCAAGGATTACAGCGGTAACATTATAAACACACTCCTTTCTGTTTTTCTCTCTGATGCACTGTGGCGTAATATACAGTAGGTTCAACTCCTTGTTAACTAAATATACTTTTTAAAGACTTTTTTTTTTATCGGGTGTCTCAATCGTCAGAAGTTGCCCCAGCCTCTTTGTATCCTTTCCCCTTTAATGTTCAATTTAACAGACAACCTCAAGATACAGCTCGAGGTACACCTCAAACAAAAACATGTTAAGATGGAGATACCGTGGTTTACCCCAGGTCTCTACCCAGCAGTGTGGTTGACCCTATATTAACAACCTCATACACTCTCTTGTCTTGTCTTGTCCTGGTATGATAGGAATGGCATTGAGGAATCAAATATGGATGTTTAGTTCTAGACACTTGTTTACAAAAATTAGTCCCATAATAATCAATTTATTGTGAAAAGTAGGTCGCCGCTCTCTGCCTTGGCTTCCTGTGAGGGACAAACAGCACTAGTTGTCTCAGACTCTTATAAAATCAATTAATTTTTTCTCTGTCCTTTCCAAGATATTGTTTATGTGTATGGTCATTTTATGAAAGATTACTAATGGTTCACAGGAATAGGAATGAGGAAAGTCTAATGTTCCTTGTTAAAGGAGAGTTATGTACTCTTGTTTTTCTGTCAGGTTTGAATTGACAAATGGCTGAATGCTGCTCTCTTGTGGCCACTCAATAGTTCTACATCTCAGTCTTGGACCTATGGAAATAGTTTGTCACATTGAGTATTTATTGAGTGCCTGTGCATAACAACTTTATGAAGTAAATATATTTAAAGATGGCTTGATCCTGTCTTTATACAACGCCTGCACCTAATGCTTGGGCCAGACCACTCCAATGAGTTGATTTCAAATCCAAATGCCCAGTCTGTTATACGTTTATGCTGAACACTAACTGTTGATGTCAATGTTCGATTTTTTCCTACAATTCCCAGCATTCCTTATTAGTTGCGTCCTTTCAACTGAACGCCCTCCTACCAGACAGGCCTATCCCTGAAAGGTTGTCCCCATAATGAGCAGGAATGAGGGGAACTGGCCATGGAGCCATCAGAAAGACTTATGATGTGTATCAGTAGCTGTTCAGCATGCCCTCGTTGACTTCCCCTCGGCACTTGCCTTTGAGGGAATCCCAACCGCCATGACGGTGTCGTTCCAATAGTCTGAAAATTTGAAGTGAACTTGGCTAGATCGACCCATGGAGGGTTGAGGCGCGAGTGAACAACGGCGGTCAAACCAGAGGTGTATATCACCCACAATGCATTGCTGTTGTGCAATTGGTGCTAGAGAATACATCAATTGTTAGGTGGCAGTAATGCATGTAAAGCTCACTTGCTCACCGCCAAGGGAAAACAATAAATAGGGGAAGGTATCATAAACCCCTAGCAATAATAGTAAGGATAATCATGATACATATCAAACAGAAACATTTATTAATTTTGATTTATAAGAAACTGACACAGCTGATTGCACAAACCTCATTTAAACGAGTATGCAGGTATTTCGGATGATTTGTAAAAAGCAGTAGAGCGCCAAGCATACAACTGGCGGTCGATTAATGACAGTTTGGGCAGAAAGTGTAACCGGAGCCGGCTTGTTCCATTTAAATTCCCCGACCACTTTCCCTCTGTTCTCCAAGTGGCCTTGCGCGACGGACGGATGCTGTTAAATCATTCCAAGGGCTGAATCTAAGTGAATCCGAGGGGACGTGAAACTGCAACTGAAACGCAGCTCATAAGGACACAATAACATTTGGCTGAAACATTCATTTTGCAAACAGGGTTCAACATCCAATTATTATTAAATTATGTTATATTTAATGAGCTATACATTTTGAATGCACAGTTATGGGTATGTATGCGTGTGTGTGTGTGTGTGTGCGCGCGCGTGCGTGTTTGTGTTTGTAAGGGCATGTGCAATATTTTGGCTTTCTACTCAAACCATTGATGCACAAACACACTTCATCACAGGACAGAATAAACATAAAAAAGTCCCATAAACTACAGCCATAGTGAGCGAAAAAAAGATGAAGTTACAAAAAAATAGACAACTTTTAATTTAAAGAACTTTATTGAAACAAATACATTAATAAGTTAGTCAAGTGAATTACCTTCATTCTTAATTAGCAAGCATGTTTTGGTTTATCTTTTGAAACCAAAACAAAGTGTGCATTAGATTAGTAAAAATAAAAACTCTGAAAAGCAGTATCATCCAGTGGGAATCTTAGTAATTTTTTTTAATTGCTTGGAAGACGTTTTTATTAGTGTACTTATTGCTTTGACATTGGGTCAATCATGTTTTGTTTATTTTATTTTTTGAGAATAATTCCCATACACAAGAGTTTAAGGGTGGAATGTTAAATGGCAGCAAGTCAGAGTGATGGCGGATGTTGGGATGTCTTGAAATGATTATGGGATCGAAAGAACATGCAGAGGAAGATAACTTGGATCGTGCATAGGACTCTCAAGTAGACAATCAGAGCTCTTGTGTAAAGTCTAGACTCTAACGCCCCCTACTGGCCTTAAGAGGTAGTTGTGTGGAAGCTATAGTGATCTACATTATTTGACATGCTATTGACAGGCCACATGCCTGCACAGATCCTCAAGGCAATGCAAACATTCATGCCGCCAGCCTCAGCCTCCGCCAGAGATTGGATATTTGACACACTTTGAATATGAACACACATTGGTCATTATAAATCTAACAAGATCACGCAGATCTGCGTGAGTGCTCTGCTTGGCTTAAATCTAATTTTAAAGGTTGCAAAAATCATAATACTGTTAGAGATATCTATTATAGTGTGACAATTATACAATTATATACCCAATTCTTTGAAAGGGGTCATAATCTTTTACTAAGGTCCCCGTGTGATAGTTTAAAAATAGTTTCTGTAATTTCCTTCTCAAAGCAGAATTGGTTTGAAAGTTAAACATGCACTGGCATGCGCTGTAGCTATTTCATTGATACTAAAACCTAAAGACAGATGTAGAAGGCACAGGTGTTTCATTTGTCTTTTCTGTCATGAAGCTAAACATGTTGTTACAAGGAATCTAGACATACAGGGAAACCATAATCAAAAGTACAGGAAAGTAAATATCTCGTCCAACAATGATACCCATAAGGTATTCTGTCTAAAAAGTGGGCAAATGCCTCCAACTAAGTAGCACCAGAGTGTGGCACGTGTTTGGCAAACATTCACTAGATCTACGCTTGTTTGTATGAAACTATGCAGATTTATAAGATTATTTCTTTAATAGTGGCGAGTAAGTGTTTATGTATTGACCAAGTACAACAATGTCAAATGAGGGTCTGACTGAGAGATTTGGTGTAATGCTTGTTTGGGTGTGTGTGTGTGTGTGTGTGTGTGTGTGTGTGTGTGTGTGTGTGCTTGCATACACATCCACAGTAATGTATACTATCGCTTCCACTCTATTAGCATTGCTACATTTATTTACCATATCGAGAGATCATAGCTGCGTAACAGTGTCTCACATTCTCACACTCACTTTTTTTTTTTAAAGGGAGACTAGCGTATGTAATCGTTCAGTAAAATGTGATTGGCAATCACTGCAGCAGGTCAGCAGGTCAGACTGAGACCTTGATCCCAGGAACACATAGCAAAAAAAAATACTGCCTTCCATAGTTCACATAATAAATTATTGATGATAAAAGTTGACGTCTGAATATAACATTCAAGAGTTAACTTTCACGCACAAAAACATAAAAAAGTAGTAGCTATTTGACATCTCTTCTACAGAATTTGATTTAAACAATTGAGTTTAAAAACAAAAGAACAAGAAAAAAAACTTAAGAATCAAATAATGATTTAAAAACAACACTGTAGTAACAGGACTTAACGATAAGTCAATTCAGGGGCCACTAGTGTTCAGGTAAAAAGCATTTTCGTGTTCTCCAGTTTTGTCCATTAGAATGTTATGTTCACGGCACATAAATGCCTGTTTGTGGCAACCATTTGTAAAGCTTGTCATGGAACTGAAAACTTTCCAAAAACAGAAAGTGGACCAAAATGCACAACTGTAAACACAGGAATGAACCTGCATCAACCCCTGCATACAGTACGGTATGTCTGTGAAGGTGTTCACTTGGAAACCCTTTTGTAAGACACATGCATACATGGAAATACTGAGCCGAAGCGCATGCTTTTGACACAAGTTCCCCATCATCAGTCAACCATAATGTAATACTGGCCCCAGCTTTTCTACAGTGCATGTAAGAAGGTAAGTGTATGTGGTTGGAGGAAGGGCGGGACGTCTACTGTATCACCTTGGCGAGATAAAGAAGCATGCTCAATAAACAAAAAAAGCAACCCGGGGTATCTCTGTTATCTGTAAGCAGATTGAATGGGCACCAATAATTCTCAACAGGGAGCAGATGACAGTGAAGCAGAGAGTACAGAGAATTGGAAACAAACCTTTTGTTTCTGACTTATGATCAGTAATCAATAAACTACGTCCACTGGTCTTGCCAAAGCAGGTGCATGCATGTCTAGAATAGGAGCCAAAAGTCTATTTATTTTTAAGGCTACAATAACTTTCTAACGCAACATACATGTTAGTAGCTCATCTGAATGCCTTTTTTTAACATGCCCCTATGGAAAGACCCACAAGGTAAATGTTTTTAAGTACTTCATACATACTTTTGAAGTTTTTTAGGGTAGTAAACTACAAGTGTCTTTCAAAAAGCATAGTCTCTCCCACCATGCTGGTTAGCTGTGTAAAAGAACAATACTTTTTTTGCTAAGTGGGCTCGTTGGAAACTACAGTGAGGCCAGGGACTGAAACCCAATGGAAAGAACTACAGTCATAAAGTCAGCCCTGCACTGACAGACATCATCCTCAAATCCCGACTATCATAAACGTAGGTATTACAGTATCTCATAATATAAGAGGACCTTTATTAGTAGCTTCTTTTACTATTACTGGAATTGGGAAGCAGGCGTACCGTTAAATGACTTATGTTCTATTTTAGTTGAGACCGCTTTTCCCAGCTTTTAGGTCCCAATCAGTGTACAGATAACCCACGTACAGTTTACCTCCCATCGTGGTTCAGTGTATAAGCAGTGCAGTGGGGGAAGCGAAACACAGTAGTACATTCAATAGAACACCAACTCAGTATCCAGAAGGGTACTGAAATATCTATGCTACAAATTCTAAACAAAGGCCAAGACAATAGGAGTGCAGAAATGATTTAAGTCCTCAAAGACAATGGGGGGAAAGTAACGCATTACTTGAAGACATATCTTTTTCTAGAAACTTACAAAATTCCACCTTCTTGCAGAAAGTTTGCTATCCCCAATTGGAAGTTGAAAGTAGGCATAGATAGATAGATCAGAGTTTCAGTTGTCAAGTTGGAGTGCTCCCTCTTCCTCTTTTCTTGTTCTCTACCAGAGGGGCTGGCTGAGACGAGTGTGTGTGGTGAGCTGCTCTGACCAAGGCTCTGCTCAGGTGGAGCCCTCTATTGGCCATAGTGCGTGTGTGCGTTCATTACAAGTACAACTCCACTGGAAACATTTGTTTGAGAATTTAGCGTTTGGAAAAATAAAAAAATTAAGGGAAAGAAACGAAAGAAAGAAGTGCTGGTTTAAAAAGGATTTTGATACAGCCAGTATAGAGAGAAGGGGAGACCGAGAGAGACAGAGAGAGACAGAGAGAGAGGGGTGATGGAAATCGAAAGTCAAGGTGAATGAATCGACGGGGTGGCAGATTTCTAGGACAGCAGGGTGAGTGTGGAGAGCAGGACTCTGAGTGTGTGTCCTCGCTTCCACCCCCCTCTTTTAGGGTGACCACGCCGAAGGAAGTGGTCGAGTTCAACCAGTGCATGGGTCCAGCTCTCCTGGCTGGGCGCTCCCAGTCATTCCATGGTAGTGCTCTCGGAGCGGGAGAAGTTGAGCGTGTTGGCAGAGGGGAAGAGGTCGCGGTGGTCTGTGGGGCTGTGGTAGTCGGACGTCAGGTCGGGCTCCAGCAGAGAGGACAGGGTGAACTGGGACGAGCCTTTCTTCAGGCACTGTGTGTAGAAGTTGAGGAGGAGGTCCAGCTTGCTCTCGATGGACTGCACCTGGGGACAGGCATGCACACACACACACACACACACACGCACACACACACACACACACACACACACACACACACACACACACACACACAACAAGCAGTCAACCTTTAAACATAAAGCCACTTAGACTAAAAGATTTGGATTGAGGTTTGTTACATTCCGAGACAAACCAGCATGCGTTGTTCTCCTTCTGTCTCAAAATGGCATTATTGAAGCGCCCCGATCTACCTGTCTCTCCACTTTGATGACTCGTCCCATCATGCTCAGTTCATCCAGCGGGTCCAGCTCAGGAGGGGTCTTCTCTCCTTTCTCAGAGCGCACCTTCTTATCGACCTGATTGGCTCCCCGTCCGACTATTTGGTCCACCCTGGGCAAGATAGCATTGGATTCAACAATATTCATGACCTTGTGATACCACATTTCATTCAAATATTTAATTACATCCAATAGATTTTATGGCCCGATAGTGTGCGTGCGTGAGTGTGTGTGTGTGTGTGTGTGTGTGTGTGTGTGTGTGTGTGTGTGTGTGCGTACGTACATGTGTGCATGTGTGTCTTTGTGTGTGTGTGTGTGTGTGCGTAGCCCGCACCTTGTTTGCAGGCTTTTTATTCTGCCCAGCATGTCCAGGTGTCCAGCAGAGTACTGTTCGATAACATCCTTCACATCATACGGACGCAACGTCTCCTTGAACTTCCTCTTGGCCACCAGGAACTTCAGGATCCTGTCCACACACATGCACGCACACACACACACACACACACACACACACACAAAATCAGCCCATTGTTTCCAGTGCGTGCCTCATATCCCACACTGTGGACATAAACCTTTGGGAAAATGCAGAGGCAAACAGCCATGAAACGACGCTGGGCTTCACGGGAGAGGCAGGATAAATCGCCGTCAGTTTGACCTTATCATTCCTGGACAGCCCCATAAAGGGTGCAGAGGAGGAGAGGATGTCTGCATGGTCCCAAGGGGAACTCCCTCACACTGTGCCCTTTCCCTAGAGAGAAAACCACACCGCCGCCTTGACGTTACTGTTACAGTGATGACAGCATCTCAATGGGACAGTGAGAGGTTGGGCACGCTGGGTTATCGGCGTGGCCGGCTTCTGCAAGCAAACTGCGTGCTCAGCACGCTCACACAAACACACACCCATCCCATGCACGCAGCACTACTGTAAGACCCCTTCACATCCTTCGAAATGGAAAGCCGACTGACTGCCCCCTCAGCTTTTTTCTGCGTCAGTGAGACAGCTGCATTGAGCCTCCCACCTCCCTTTGAATCAGCACCACCCACCACCTCTCAAGTCCTATTGTAGCGGAGTGGAGAGGCACAGGGCAGGGGGAGAAGGTGAGCAAAGCACTCCTGGACTCCACAACGGCACCAATGCCAACACCCTTTGTCTTGAGTTCTCTCTGAATGTCACGAGCAATGGGAGCGCAGCGAGCACACCGCATGGAGATTGGGCGGTCAGAGGTTGAAGTGTGTGCTAGTGTCGCACCCCCTCCCCCCCCTCCTTCTGCCGATCCCCTTATCGCTTCCACATTAGCCAGCCCAGAGGTGCTGGCTCGGCAAAAGACAGGAAACACCAAATGTTAGCGTGGCAAAACGTGCACACTCAAGCTGCCATCTCACAGCATGATGGATTACAGGGCAAGGTGGGCCGAGCTGGATAAAGAGGCAGAGGGACCGGAGCAGGGTTGGCGTTATTTGTTTTATTTTATTTATTTATTTTTACGAGGAAACCCTATCTCTTAACAGCAGGCCGACTAAACCCACTTCAATGCCTTTACTATCGTTCACAGAGGCAAAAGGAAGCATATCAAAGGTCTGAGAGTGCGAGCATTTCAGCTGTCTGCAAAGAGCATATAAGTATGTTTGTGTGTGTGTGTGTGTGTGTGTGTGTGTGTGTGTGTGTGTGTGTGCGTGCTGGACACTTATAGTTGCAGGAACACGCACAGAGAAACACTTATTTACAGACGCACACACACTACACACACCCTAAGTACAGTAGGTGCTATCCAACAAACATTGACGAAGCAAGATCCAGGGAAATGTGAACCTTACGGCAGGTTCATATTGTGATGTGCCGCATAAGGAGCCCTCGTTGAGGCCTATGGAGTTTGCATACTCTACGCAAAATATAGTGCACAACACTGCAACTTTGAAGTAACAAATAGGACAAGGGGTAAAGGAATACTGCCGGAGAAGAAGGGGAATTGAGGGATGGAAGCAGAGGAATGGAGGGATAAAAGGAGAGGAATGGAGAGATAGAAGGAGGGAATTTGAGGTATAGAAATAGAGGAATGGAGGGATAGAAAGAGAGAAATGGAGGGATAGAAGGAGGATAATGGAGGTATAGAAGGAGGAATGGAGGAATAGAACGAGAGGAATGGAGGGATAGAAGGAGGGTAATGGAGGGATAGAAGGAGGAATGGAGGGATAGAAGGAGGAATGGAGGAATAGAACGAGAGGAATGGAGGGATAGAAGGAGGAATGGAGGAATAGAAGGAGGGAATTGGAGGTCCAGTGCTGGCTCCTTAGCAGCCCGTCAGCACAGCACTCACTTTCTTGATGACTCGTGAGTTTCGGGGGTTTTGCCGGGTGTATTTTTACATTTTGCAGGTAGATGCATATTTTATTCAGGGTGGGTCTCAGGTGTAGTAGGCAAAACAAAGGCTTGGAGAAGAAGAGAAAAAGAAAAGTAAAGGGGAAGGAAATAGTCCAATGGAGCTCTCCCAGGTTTTGTTCCCAGTGCTGACACAACGCTGAATGCCCCTCATCCCTCAATCTGTGTCACTCTCCCCGCCCACGAGCCATTTTTCAATTGGTTTTTATTTTACTCTATAGGATTAAGAGGGCTCCTATAGCGTTTACTGTGGGTCAATCTCCGAATGGCTTTACTGAGAAGAGATTATTTCGGGACGTGTCACCTGTTGGCCAGCGTGAAAGTTTCCAACCCAGGAAATGATCGTGTTATCTATACTCAGAAGCTTCCCAGTATGTGGGGAAAAGTTTGATTAAGGTTAAGGTTGACAATTCCAGACGTTAATACAAGTGTGCTGGAAAAACAACATTTTACTAAATAGGAAATTTTATTAAATTGAACAACCGAAAGCCAAAACCTATACGCAAACTTTCAATATTGAAAAAAAAGAAACTGCCGAAAAGGTGATTAGAATTTGCACTTACATTGCAGTTTTACAAAATTCCCATACAATTAAGATAAAACACATTCAATAATGTAGGAATCTCTAAAGGCATTTGAGCATGACCATTGGGTGTTTTTGTTGCACTTGATTAGTTTGAGGGGAGTAGTGCTATGCTGTTTTCTCTGGGCTTCCCTCTAGCCATCCATCCACAACTTTACAGCAAACGCCACACATTTTTTCAGCCATGCGCTGATAAACTATACGTATCTCTCTAAAGTGACGCCTCAGCAATATGGCTGTGGTGCTATAAAAAACCACAGGTACCTGTGTTTTGAAGGCATTCATCTTTGAATTACATAGGGAAGACTCGAGAGCGTGCGTGAATGTTAGCACACCTGCTGCGTTTGTAAGGGACTCCCTGTTCAAGATGCTGTGTAAGGCATCCCAGATCAGAGTACGGCAACCTGCTTTTCGAACAGCAACAACTTATCAGCTTACCGTATAAAAACATGCCGTACTTGAAAGCGAGCAATGAAGTATCTGTATGACTTTCTTTTTTTTTTTTACTGGAGCAGGTGGCCACTTGACTTGATTTGACAACCAAAACCACAAAATGATTATAAACCAGTCAGGTAAGTCTGGTGCTGCACACGCCACACCATCGAAACCTTTTTTAATAAGGGAACCTAGCACGGAGCATAGATAGACAGACAGACTCGTCCAGTAGGAAGAATGCTGTGACTCCGTAGCACTGTAGCACTGTCTCAGGGGACTGGGAGGTGATTAGCTCTAATCCACTCATTCTAAACCTCCTGAGACTCTCATGCCACCACACCAGCTGTTTGCTAGAAATTGCAGGGTTTTTTTCTGCCACACAGTAAATTATATGCATTGCAATGGTGTGTTTCTGAATATCTTTGTGTTAATTGGCGTGTGTGTGTGTATGTGTGTGTGTGTGTGTGTGTGTGTGTGTGTGTGTGAAGTAGGCTCTGTCCCTGTGTCCTGTGGGGAATTTACATAGTTAAGCACAAAGGGGAACATTGGCAGTTTCTTTTTTATCCCTGCACATGCCGAGATGCTAATTGGTAAAAGATTTGCAAGCGCTGCATTTTCCCTATTCTCTCCACACTCACAGTAACATACTGTAGATTAAATGTAGTAGCTATTTGAATTTTAGCTCCAAATTAAGGGTATTTATCTAGACTACCGAAGCTTTAAGAAATGGTGTGTATACTGTATAAATATGTGTAACCTTGGATCTTTACTTTGCACTTAAGTGCAAAAACAATCAGTTCAAAGAGATTCACACACGGTAAGAGACTATCACAGATGTCTACCAAAAACATTCACCCCTTTGTTGCTTGAAAGGTTGGAATCAGCATTGGGGACATGGATTGAATGCAATGATAGGGCTTTCAGCTATTTCCTTTTTCAGTGCAATTATCTTCCCGGGACACGTCCTCGTCGTTTTCTCTTTCTCAGAGTCGTAATGCGCTGTGACCCTCAGAGTGTCTCGTGCCTGACGGCGAGTGAGCGTAACAATAGTCGCCCCCCCCCTCGCCGTCTCATGGCACTTTAAACCCGAGCCTCA
>JAVQIZ010176949.1:0-18286 GCA_036023535.2 Galaxias brevipinnis | reverse complement strand
AAAATGTAATGTCAAACAGCTTTTGCATTTGAATTTGAATATTGACACAGAATGCCCATTGGAGACTTTGAAAATGCAAATGCAAATGGGATGATTGCATTTTCACTTACATTTTGTCTAAAATAACACATACGAACGTGGAAAGTGTTAAAGCTATTGTGGAATTGCATTTGCATTTTCAAGTTTACATTTTCATTTGAATAAAGTCCCTTCTGGGCTTCCATAACTCTTCAATGTGCATGTTTTAATGATACCATGGTTACAAATTGATGACGTGGTGTTTTGTTCCTGATTGAAGCCCTGAACACACTATCCAAAATATAGAACTAATAAAAGTTTGTGACTCGGTACTAACTTGTGCAATCTGCCACGTCCTGAAACGCCTTCTTCTTGCAACAGCCTCGGCATAAGTTGAAGACACACTTATTGCCCTAAAGACAGGAAAATTCAACAAAGTTAAAACCATTGAAAACGTTAAAACAAGCAGATACACAGCCATGGGCTCAATGACTATGAAAACAAACATTAACCACATACTTGCACCTCAGAACTAAATGGATGACCAATAAACATAACACACAAATTAGGTTATCCACATAACCAACAGACAACATTCATCAGAACTTTGGCCAGCAATTCATTTGGACCAAAAGTATTACCAGTTAAACAGAAACACCCTTACAAAGACAATTTCATAGGCATATCTTATATCTTATTTACATTTTATGTTCTTTTTATTGTCTTATCTTTTGCTTGTTTTTAATTTTATTTAGTTTATCAAAGTTTACGTTTATTAGATTGTGTGCAAGATGCTTAAATGCAGGAACTGCCACACAGTTACATTGGATTTTTTTGCTTGAAACCAGGATATCTGCACTGGAAAGATGCAAAGAACAACTTCAGGATACTCAACCGATTGCCAATTGACTACGTCTGCAAATTAGCCTAAAAGCCAAACAGCAAAATCAGAAAGATTACAGATAGACTACACTTTGACGACACAGTGAGTTTTCCTAAACTTGTGGACTTTTGCCATTATGGTTATGGTTTCAATCATCCATTAAACTTCATTTCCATGAACCTACATATTCCTACAGCCTAAAGGAAACCAAGAAAGCAATTCAAACCAAACTTCTTGCCTTTCCCTGCAAATAGGTCAACCTTTTTTAAATATAATCAATGTAGGAAAACAGGCTAAATTCACAAATGTCTTTGTTAAGCCACTCACCTTTGGGTTTCCGCAGTGCTCACACTTCTCATACTTTGCTGCAGAGAAAAAGGACAGGTAAATTAAGTCAATGCTGTTCAGCCAGGAAGCAAACAAAGACAAGAGGTTAGAGCACAAACATGACAAGTTTAACTCACGTTTCTGTACAGAGCAGAAGTTCTTATAGGGGTTACGGGCTTGCTTCTTCATTTTATTCTTGGAAAGGGCATCCACTGAACCGTCTGTGTCCTCCAACACCCTCTTTTGACACAATTTCTTTGTTTGTAAATCTTGACTCTCATTGCCGGAAACGTCATTCTTAGGCCTGTAAGAATAGTATTTTAGTCAGTACTAGAAATGTTATTGAAATAATGTTTTTGTATGCATTTGCACCCCCACAATCGGTTTAAAAAGTGGACCTAATATATTATGTGCTGTTATATCAATAAACCATAGATTATTTTCTCATTTCAATCCATAATTTCCTTTTCTAAATGAAGAAAACATTTTTTTCTTGGCAACCAGTTCCCTCTACAGCCTGCCTTTCAATTGGCCAGTCACAAACATTCTCATAAAACAAATAACAAGTGTTATAAACATAACCTCACTGTAACCTCACTGGAGTGTGTTATAAACATAACCTCACTGTAACTTCACTGGAGTGTGTTATAAACCATAACCTCACTATAACATCACTGGAGTGTGTTATAAACCATAACCTCACTGTATTGGAGTGTGTTCTTTCCAGTGAGGTTAGGGTTCATGAGTGTGTTCTTTCCAGTGTGGTTAGGGTTCATGAGTGTGTTCCTTCCAGTGAGGTTATGGTTCCTGAGTGTGTTCCTTCCAGTGAGGTTATGGTTCCTGAGTGTGTTACATGTTACTGGCAACAGGAAACCTCACACTGGTCTGACGTATGGCTGGCAGATCCAATGAGGAAAGGGGAGCCCGCCCATCTGCTTCTGCCCCAGCTCTTCTCCTTTGGCCATCTCAACCTGCAAAGGAGAATATGTTACTTTGGCTTGCGCCTTATTAACATGGTGACACATAAGGATAAAGAAATAACAACACATTTTAAACATAATCATTTACTTGATAGGCCATATCAGCGTTTTCACCCCAGAACACAAAAAAACAAGTTTAGGACTGTTTTAAAGTAATCCATAAAGTAGTCAATTTAGCGTCATGATATCAATTCTAGCACCGACAAATGAGATGTTCAAGGCTCCAGAAGTTGACTTGGTAATCAGAAACAGGTTCATAATCATTCAAAATCGGTTTAAAGGCACAGTCAACTTAGTGTATGTAAACTTCTGACCCACTGGAATTGTGATATAGTGAATTATAAATGAAATACTCTGTAAATAATTGTTGGAAAAGTTACTTGTCATGCCTAGTAGATGTCCTAACTGACTTGCCAAACACTCTAGTTTGTTAACATGAAATCTGTGTCGTGGTAACGACATGTTGGCGTGGTAACGACATGTTGGGACATCTTCAGGGGACACCAAAATGAGATGAAACAAAAAATAAAATCCTTCGATACCAAGAACTGCTACCGGACATCTTATTTTGTTCATGGACATTTGCATTACTGCCAGTGGCTTAGGATCACAGCAGTGATAAGCAAAAAGCTGTTAAATATATTTTAATATATTATAATTACATTCGTTTTTTATAATGTTTTTATATGCATTTCTTTGCATTTAAACAAGATGGTCGGTGGCCTAAAAATAATTACTGTTGGTTGATTTCTTGACTAAACATCTAGCTGAAAGACAGATAACTGTGGAAAAGTCACATGAATGCATTAGGCTTTATATGACTTTCCCTTTTCTATAAGGCATCAATTAAACAGTGATATTACAATAGTAATATTCAAGTATTTTCTCAAAATATTTTATATTCAGAAATATATCTAGACAGTGTCTGATTCAAAAACAGCCTTATGTTATGTAACTTAGGCATATAGCCTATTAAACATATCAAAGCATCTCCCCTCGATTACTTGCTAACTGTGGCCTATGGTTGGCTTTGAGAAACTTCAAATTTACAAATAATAGCACAAAAACTATTCCTTACACAGTATGAGCATTTTAAATGCAGGAGAGTATAAATGTGGGGCGAGTGGAACGGCAGAGAAGGTCAGATTGGGGGACAGGAAGTGTACCTGGCAGCGTAGCCTCAGCTGTGTGCTGACCTGGGCCAGGCCTTCCACCTTCTTAACTTTAGCTAGCTGCTCCCTCAGGTCCTGGTGGATCTGGAGCCTGACAAAACCCAGTACAGAGTAAAACAATCTTTTTCAATATTAGGTTATTATAGCCATATTGTTTTTCATAGCATTAGAGTGAACTGCAGTTTTGTTTAACCTCACTATGTTGGTGTGGCATTCTCTGATTGGTTAGTTGGAGTGTAGGGTCCCAGTTTCTTGCATGCTATTGGCTCTGCAAATTGGCTAAAGATGGAGGGGTCTGGCAATGAAAATAACAAACCAAATAGCAAGTCTGCAAAAGATACAAGTTCAAATTTGTATTTGTTCTTACAATGCAGTTATTCCCTCCAGTTCTTTGATGACTGACTCCAAAGATGTGGCTACATCTGCAATGTTTAACATGACACATTGTTGCATTGTTCTGTCATCGTTTTTACTTTACTGTTCCACAGCTGAATCGAATCATGCACTGGGAAGCACTAACCTAACATATAACCCTATCTATTCATAACCCAATCTAACCTATAACTCTGTCTAACCCTAACCCACAATCACACTGGGAAGCTGACTGCTCCAGCCACGCTGTCTGTTACTCAGTGTAGTGCAGTAACCATAGTAACCCTAACACACGCTGTCCTGTTGCTCAGTGCAGTCTACTCCACAATCACTGCTTTGAGTTTGTGCCGCTTTAAATGAGGTTAATAATTCAAAATCCTGTCAGATCAATTGAATTTGCCACTGGTGAACATTTACATCTAAATGATATTCAAAACAAACAGAATTAACTGAAATAAATTATGGGTGCCATGGGGTCTTTCATTGAACGCATGTGAATACTCCTGGAAATTAAATCCGTTTCTAGTCTTCAATGAATTTGCTAAATTACATCCGACCATTAAAACTATGTTTCATTCGTTTCACACTGGCCGTAAAACACACGCTTCACACCAAAAAAATATTACTTTGTGCTTGGGAACTAAATATCACCATTGTGGACTAGACTAAAATACTAATGTTGATGGAATTGTCTTCTGTTTTAAGATTGCTGGAGTAATGATGTGTTTGACTCTGCTGGAGTAATGATGTGTTTGACTCTGCTGGAGTAATGATGTGTTTGACTCTGCTGGAGTAATGATGTGTTTGACTGCTGCAGTAATGATGTGTTTGACTCTGCTGCAGTAATGATGTGTTTGACTCTGTTGGAGTAATGATGTGTTCAGTAAATAGGTTAAAGATGCCAGACTGGAATGCTTTGCCCATGGCATGCTAAACTTTCAGAACAAACACTGTTATATTCTTCCCTTTACGCTGATACATTTTATTTATCGGCGTTTTACTGAAGTCAGGAAAGATGTAAGTAAGGAAGGAATCATTGGATAATAATGTAGCTTATGGATGGAATTATCAAGTGACAAAGTAATATCTTACCATTGCACTCCATACGCCAATGGAGCAATAGATCAGTGTATCATCAAACAACATTTTAATAGCACACGAATCAAACAGCTAATAGTACTGGTGTTTAAAATGTTTGTTTTAGATAGTCCCCATGTCTATAAGAGCTTTACCCCACTTAATGTGTCATATAGAAATGCTGAACAGACCATGTTGACAAATTGTGGACCGATAGTGAAAGATCTAAGTGACTTTGAAATAATCGATAATATATTAATTAAAACTCAAGAATAAAATAACACCTCATTGAAGGAGGTGTTGCCTGGGAGGATGCTTGATGCACTCTGTGTTTTATTGTAGCAAACATAAAAATGTGTGTAAGTATGTACATGCTACATACGTGTGGTGCCAGAGCTTAAAGAGGTGGGCTCGTACGTAGGACAAGGTACATGGTGGGTATTGCTTGACGACCTCCAGGTACTCCTCTGCCATCTCCCACACAGGGGGGTTGCGTCCCTCAAACAACGCTGGATTGTGGAGGTTCCCTTCTGAGGATGGGCACAAGCATAACATTAACAACATACTTTAAAATTGAACTCAAATAGCTCAGAGGCAGAGCTCAACATAATGGAGATGAAATAGGGGATGTCATATACTGTATGACTACAGGAATTATGTATTATGAACCCATCTGTGTTCTACATAATTTACTACACCTTCTGTTACTGAAGTGCAGTTTTAGCTTTAAGATATTTGTTTTAATTAAGACGTATAGTCAGGAAAATGGTGCTAATTGATGTAGTAACGTTGTCAATGAATTGTGCTAAATAGCAAACAACACTGAAGAGGAAGCTAACGTGACCATAGGTAGTGAGCTAATGCTAGCAAGCAAGTTAAATTTACCTAGCAACACTTTCACCATGTATCCTCATGATTTCAAAAAGTAGCTTATGAGCAATCTAACATTGCGCTGTGTTTCAGGGCATGCGTTTTGAAGTTTACAATATTTGTAGTAAATGCCCTCCACTGGTCATAAATTATACAGCCAACGTTAAGGATGGATTAGTATATTTTGTAACTCAGGGCTAGCTCTGTAATTAGTGTGCACGTGTCCTCACCTGCACTCATGACTCCCTGCACACCGGTCTCCTGCAAGCAGTGCTCTACGTCACTCAAGTGTTGAATGTTGCCATTTGCAAACACTGGTATGCTCACAGTTTTCCTGCAGATGCACAAACATTTTTGTTGACAAAATGGACATGTTCACAGCTTTTTGCTAATATGTCAATGGAGGTGTACCTAGGTGAATTAATTACCTAAATAGCCTTACTGTATTCAATACTAATTCAAATAGTGCCATTGTATCTTATAAAGAGTTGGTGTTTTACACTGTAGTGTTATGATCTAGAAATGTATTCACTCAGTGGCATGAAGTCAACCTGACATACATATCTTAACATCAGAAAAACGCAAATACAATAATAAAAAAAAGTATTGAATCAAACACTTGTAACCTTTACCTAAGAATAATAACGCAACTAAAAGCTGTCTCTCGCCACCAGGCACCTATTGTAAATGTTTATGTACTATTATTATTCTCAATCTTATTCTTAAATCTACTCAAACACGCAACCCAATCCCTTGCACCCTATGGAACGCCACCTCATTATACCTGTTGGTGGCGCTATAGTAGCAGTTCCAAGTTCAAAGTATTCAAAAAATCGATAAAAATGGGCCATTAGGGCTAAAGGTCTGAAACTTTCAGAGCTTGTCCACTGCAGTGAGATGAAACGTTTCATGCACTGGCACCCATGAGAAGTAGTTTTTTTTTAACCGGTGGTCCAAAACAATAGCAAAATCATACCAAAATTACAACATGTCTATCTTGCTGATATCTCCAAAAATTCCTTTGATCTGTAAATACGTTTCTTTTCATTGTAATGCCAATGTCACAAGCCTATTAGGGATGTCACGAGAACCTATACTTCGGTTTCACGTTGATGCCAAAATTTAAAAAAATGTGACGGTACTCGTTCTCTACACTACCGTAGGTACTGGGGCTGTCATTTAAAAATATGTTATGTAAGCAAACACCAGCAAAAAGACGTGGCTTTGGTTGTTCATTTGCGGGGTGCTGCGCAGCCCATTTTTTCTAGCTAAATTCTCCAAGGCTGAAAGAACACCCGAGTAACCACCTGTAAGTGTTTGGCTCCCCTGCTGTAAAAGCTACTTCAACTTATATAAGTAATCAGAAACAAACAAGTAAGTCTACACAATCACTAATTTCTTAATCTTCTCTGATAAATGTTTCATGTACCTTACTCCTGCAACAGTCCATATCGTTGTATCTGTCCTAGTTGTTCTAAAAAGTAGGCATGGGAAGAAAAATATGGCATTTCCATGACTGCATCCAACTAGCCAAGCCTTTATGTCATAGTGAACTATGGGAGAAGCTTGATATCAGGTTGATCTGGGCCAAGCTCTTTTACTAGTATTTTCTCAACCAAAGTTCTCCTCTCAAACGGGTTTTGATAAATAGATAATATTGAATTAGGAGGAGTCTACGATCTTGCGTCTTGAGTAACCACGTCTATCATTGCCATTTTCTCTCTCGATTCAAAGGCAGATCGCCAACCAACTTCCTCCACCACACAGGCTGACTTGACTTGCTAAATTTACTGCCCTTTTGGCATCAGAATCGAGGACCCTGATTGGCTTTTTCTAGCGCCCCAGAAGAGATGACAGAGAGGGGATGAACAGTCAACTGATTTTACCCCAAATATAATGATTTATATTTTATATGGTACACATTATTGTGCATTTGAAACACATACATACTTAAAATACGTAATTATTGTTTCTTATAAAAAAAATTAAAAATACAAAAAAGACTTCCACCACGGAGACGCTGGGAGGGCTTTGCCCCAGTGCCCTCTATTGGCCAGCCGCCACTGAATCACAGCCTCGGCGAACAAACGAAAAAGAAACACTTCAAAAGAATCTCTTGTGGTATGCTCCGAGAAAGCGAACCTTTCCTGAGTGACCAGTAGTTGTTTACACCTCAATTCAGCAGGGGAACATTTGACTCTCCTTGTGATCTCGTTGGGACGTATTATAAATGTAATAGTTGTGTTTTTTAAATAGGCCTAGGCCTATTTTATGGATTAGGGTAAATTAATATTATGATCGACCAAGCTGATTAAGTATAATTACTTATGTACGGAGCACCTCCACACAGACTTTTCACTTAAGCACTGCTCAGTGGGAATCCTGAATCTTTACCATAAATTTAATTATGTAATAGTTAAATGTTTTAATCTCAATTCTGAAGTTAGTGAAGCAGTGGTGTGAACTAGCAGTTGCAAGGCGGCTGAAGTCGTTGAATGTCGTTGCAAGACTTGGCTTGTCAAATCGCCAAATGCAGTTTTAGAACGTTAGGAAGTATCGCGCCAGATTTATGTCAAAAAGGTATTATTCGGTTACATGCATACGTTGGATTTGTTGTCTATATACTCTTCAACGTATAGTAGCTATGCTGCCAATCGCAACTAAATAAAAACGATTGTCATGCACTAGCTCATACTAATAGGGGAAAGAGGAATAAAATTATGAAATTGTTTTTGTTAACGTTAGCTAACTGTTTGTCGTTACTATGGAAGCGGTCATTTGTGTCTGCTCATTGCTTTGGTGTGAACCACTCAGTTTTAGAGAATTTACGATCAGACGTTCGGGATTCTTTTGTTTCTCACCTCGGAATCACTGATCAAACATTGCTTTATGCGTTGTTGGTGAGAACCAAAAATATGCACAACATCCACATGATTCATGAAAACTGCCTTGCTCAGGCTCATGAAGTCAAGTCAGAGCGTGCACGGGCATGTGTGGGATGGGCCATTGAGAGGGATAGGAGGGACCAAAGACTCAGGAGGTTGGCCTTTTTGAGTGATGTAATTCAAATTCTTGCAATTTTTTCCCCAATTCTCTTGAACTACATACTGCACCTTTAAATGCAAAACAATTCTATTTATTTACTAATCAAAAGAAAGCATGATCATTACGTAACTATGAAGAATGACTAAATTAGAACATTAATAAACTAATATGGTAAGTGGCAGTTAACGCTAGTGGTTACTAAAGGTATCTAGCATCAAAGCTCAATGTTCAGAAAAGCATGTCGCTACATCACTTTGACAAGCTACTTTGCTAGGCTGGATGGGGCACTGAATTAATTTGGTCCTTGGTACTGGAAGAAAGTTAGAAAGTTGTCCGTTGTCTGAATTTACGTAGTTCTAGGTTTGCGGCCTGGTGATTGCAATTATTTCACCCGAGGTAACATCCAGGTGGCCTCCCGAGTTACTTGCAGATGTTTACAAGCCCTAGCTTCCTGTTTGAGAAAGGCATTTATGCTCTTTTTTAGAAAGGGGTGTCCAGGGAAAGGGTCCTGGTCATTAGTATCTGACAATGGTATCAAATTGGGTATACTGGTATTGGAACGACTACTACATTTCTAAAATCGTGACATCCCTAATGCCTACTAATAAATATCAGGGATTGAAAACCCTAATGGAATGCAATGAAGACATAAAAATAAATCAAATGCTGCTAGAAATCAAAGCTTTATTTTTTGACTGATTTTACGTTTGGAGTACATGTAAATAAAGTTGATTTTACGTTTGGAGCACATGTAAATAAGGGATAAAAACTTGTTTATAAACTTATACCAACCGAGAAGCAAACTTGAAAGTATGGTAATGTTATCATTTACTGAAGAAGTGATTGAAGAAGTGATTCATGCTTTCATCACAAAGCTAGACTACAATGCATGTCATTCTGGCATTAGCAAAAATACTCTCCTGTTTGCAGCTTGTGCAAAATGCTGCAGCAAGACTTGACAAGAAAAAAAACAAGAACACACCACACCGATCTTGGCACGTTTGCACTGGCTTCCATTGAAATTTAGGCTTGATTAAGATTTTAAATAACTTTTAAAGCAAATCATGGTTTACCTGCTAGTTACATTACAGAAATGATCACGCCATGAGCAAAAAAGGTATGCTTACGTCTGCAAAAAAAGCTTTGCTGGAGGTTCAAGATCTAGACTGAAAACCAAGGGCATTATAACTTTCCATTAGGGCCCCTAGACTTGAACTTTGAAAGTATACATTTATTTAACTCAAGACGGTGAGACAGCGACGGCCCAGAAGGGATACTGAGAGGGTCGGGATGGAGAGGGACAGGAAAACATTTTATTTAGTGGTTTAATTTCTTGTCAATTGTGTTTTATTAAATTCTTACTGCTATGCAACTTTGTGTTACTTGACTTACTAAATTTGTTAAAGGTGCTATACACATAACGGCGGTATTATTATTCTTATTATTAGCAAGCTATAGTTAAGCATGGGCTATGAGGAAGGGTTGCCTAGCTAGATAGCTTGATCAGGATAATTACCACCATTCACTGAGTGTGAACAACGTTATGAAAAAAGGAAAAATGTAAGTTTATTTAACATTGGGTACCTGTGCTGGACCTAGTAGGTAAACTACAGTTGCATCCCTTGACACTGGGTATTGGCATCTTACCGTACAGCCTTGATGTGCTCCCAGCTAGCAATGCCTGTCATTGGTCCTTTCTGGTCTTTGGTGCGGCCATGTACAGTCAACAACTGAAAAAGAGATTAAAAGATATAGAAGTTTAAGAAATAATAGATTAGTGAAAACACATTTTTGCCTGGCAAGACAGTAATGTTAGAATAAATAATGAAAATGGACCACACTTTAAAAAAATCTCCCCAAAAAATGTATCACCATTTAGTCATGGTTTCAGACATGATTCTGCTCCCCTGCATATTTGGCATTACTGTCCCAACTGAAAGTGGTAATTTTCTGTTAATTTCCACAAACTATTGATCGCTATTTTCAACTCCATTTGCTTTAATCGGAGCGTTTGGCCACATACTTTGTAATTACTCGTTGAATGTTTAATGCAGAGATGTCATTAAGCAGTCAAATCACTAATACCCCTTTCACATGTAATTCCCGGGTCGACTGTTGGTGTCAAAGGGTCGACCCGGTGTTACACCGAAATCTGTGACCGTCGAAATCTGTGACCGTAGAGGGCGCTGTTGCATATTTTCTGCATCTATTACGTTTAAAGCTCGCTCATGTCTCCTCACGTGAACAACTCTATGCACGTTCTCGACAACATAGATGCAGAAAATATGAAACAGCGCCCTCTTTGGTCACAGATTTCGACAGTCACAGATATTGGTGTAACACCGGGACCGAAGTGCAGTCTGAATGCGTTGGACCCGGGTTCAATGGCCGGGTTGTCTGTGTGAAAGGGGTATAAGGAGAGCTTACTGATTACAACTGCAAAGCCACACTCGACAGAAATACTCCGGGCTGGAGAGTAGAACACTTTTTTACAAGGCATGTGGGAAGGAAATTTAACTGTATAAGAAAGAGAAAATGGGCCAACTTTTAAAGGTCCACATAATTTTTTATAAAAAAAAAAACTGAGAACGTATCTTACTTGCTTACCCACCAAAAACATACTACTTCCATGTTTAACAGAAATAAAGCGTTAAATAAAACTTTCAGCTAATTATTTAAATGGACGGATACTCGAGTAAACTCGTGTGACATGACGTATACTTGTGTCGGGCATGTTGGTAAACTGTTGGGGGGGTTTAATACATATCTTCTGCGGAAAACAGCTCGTCAGTGAGTTCTGGCACCTCTTAGCAATCAGCTTTGTATAAAAAATGCCCATATTCCCACCTTTAATGATGGACAATCACAAGCACCACCCCACTTCTGACTTTACTAGTGAACGGTGGGTGTGGACGTAAAAAAAGTGATCATGTCGACCTTCAATTATTCTCCAGCCATATAGTCCTGTCACCATGGAGACGCTGCCCTGCCGAATACTTCAATATGCGATAGATTCTCAATTCAAACTGTACATTTTTAGTTTAAATAATACTGTAAAGTGTTGGAGAAGTAGAAAAATGCCCTATCGTCCTCTAAACAAACTTTACTGTGGAGATTACGTTAATTTTGCTGCTTTCACTTCACACATTATAGTCCCATCGGGAAAATTATTTAGCAATGAACTACCTACAATCGGAATGTGTACAATATAACACGATAGCTTAAAACCTTTTACTAGCCTATTGAAAAATCTGAAGAAAACCCGTGACAGGTATTTCAATATTTATTATTTCATCAGTAATTTAATTTCATGAAAGTACACAAAAGGCATTAACATATGGTTTGGTTTCATGTTCTTTTCCTTAATTCCTTTGAGATTTTGCTATCTTTAATATTGTTTCGCTTTCAATTAAAAATGTTTGAAATAAGTAGAAAGGCTCAATACCTGACATCCAGCTCTTTCCAGCATCTGGGCGTATTGTACGGTCTTTTCGATATCGTCAAACACTCGAATCTTACATGTGATAGGCACAGAGATCTTCTCATTTGCTAGTTTGACTGTGGATAAGAACACCAAAACTTTAGTTATCAAAACCTACCATAATCTCTTCTTTTTTTTGTGGTTCTTGGACAAACTTACTAATTTTCTCCAGCAGCTCCCATTCATCTTGAAGAAATACTCCATAGTGTCCTTTAAAAACACATGTGACACCATTTAGACATTTATTTAAAAGGTATCTATGACAACCTTTACAAGTGCTAGGTAAAATAACTCACATGCATGCACACTTAATGACAAATAATTTTAATACTTATAGCTGTTTAGATTAGTTTAAATTACAATGTTTTAATTGATTGATAATAGTATCTAAAATAAAGCCTGACTACTTTTAAATCCAGATTAAAAATAGAAGATAAAAAGTCTCAGAAATTGTATTTCTCTTATTACAGTTGTTTTATTTCTTTTCATGGTCTTCTCATTTTTCCTTCTGTTTCTGCTCGCCTTGCACATTGAATTGCCTTTGTGTATGAAATGTGCTATACAAATACATTTGATTTAAAGGACCCATAATGTAGACAATCATAGATTCGATTTTTGTGTGATTCCTTGGTGTCTATATAGCACATAAAAAATATTTGAACACGTAAAAAAATGTATTTATGTATTTATTAATTATTCTAGTGTGCCTCTTTCTTCCCTTCCAGCTCACATGCCGTTGAACGCAAGTTTACAACCATTGCTCATTCACATTCATTAACTGATTTGTTATTCGCTAGGGGTAGTCACATTCTGCTGTTGTCATGGCTGCTGCAGGAGTAGTTTGACCTTACTTATGCTAGCCTGAGTTTGTGATTGGTCAATTAGATTGACTTGAATTTTCTACGCCACAAATTACTGCAATTCAGAACAGCTTGTAAAACAAGGCACATATGTTGTCAGAGGTGAACTAGAGAAAATGCCCAAGTCACATATTTAACTTTTTCATATTGTTGGTACAATCCAAAACAATGCTAGACAAATAAATATTCTAAATCTTACATTTTGGTCCCTTTAACTTGATTTAGTGCTAGTCCCTTGAGTCTAAACAAAATGTAATGAGTTAAGGGTAAAATAGACAACCCGTCAGTGGGTTAGGATGGAGGTATGTGTGGACAAAGCAGAGACCTGGGGTTAGGAGGTATGTACAGACAAAGCAGAGACCTGGGGTCGTCCAAGAAGACATTTTAAAGATGGGAAAAGTCCGCCGTCAATAAATCCAAATTACTATTTGTAATATGAAACATCTGTATTTATCTTGACTCTGATTTTGGGCTTTTTGGTTCCCTACCTGATTAAAGGACTCATGATGAATTTAATCCAATACAATGGAATGTATTTAATAATACTAGTAGGCATTTGCAGGAGAGAGCTAAACTTTAAGTATACAATGAAAGCTTTTTTTTCCACAGATTGAGTAAATCTATTGGCTTGAAGTGTGTGAATGGTGTTTTAATTGATATGCCTATGCTATTTTCTACCAACTTCTAATGTTTTGTGAACCGTTTTTGCAATGATTAATTGATATGACATTGGGCCTTATTCATGAATATCTTTTTATGTTTTTTCTTAAAGTGGCTTTTTGCTACTTTTTTATTAACGGATTATCAATACCTTTGATAAAAAACGCTGCTCATATAAGTCTGCCACTGGTTACGAACTCGTGAACCTGACGAATTGCTTTATGGCACAAGGAAGTGCGTCACTAAATCAGGAAGAGAATATCTTACTTAGAGTATAGTCGTCAATCATGCTAGCGACATGCAGCGACCACAAGCATTCTGCATGTCTTCTTTGCGACGGTAAGGTAAAATAATTACACTAAGCAAATGGTAGGTGTTCCCAAAACCAGAAACTCCATACGTAAAAAATATATATGCTTGGGATGCTATTACTAATTCGGAGAGTGCTGTATCTAGAGAAGAGCGCGGCCTTGTCTCGGTCTCGACCCCCACGGACTCGGTCTGGCCCCCTTGCTTTGTAAACCTTTGTAAACCTTTTCAACCTTACAATGTCAAGTACAGAATATTTTCAACATCCATTAGTACAACTCTTTACGCATCCACAAAAGGAAAATGCAAAAAAGAGTTCTCTCTAAAGGGCAAGATTACCTCTTTTGGCAATCATCTGAGGGCAGCCCAGGTTAAGGTCAATGGCATCACAGTAGTCCTGCGCTAGCAAAGCTGCCTGCACAAACACTTCTGGGTCATTTGCACAGAACTGAAACGCACACACAAAAATATTGCTTTAATTATCTACATGAAAAAGGAGATTTTTCGATTTTTTTCCTGTTTGGAAAAGGTTGAAGTACTAAAATTACAAAGAAGGAGCAATTGCATTTGGCTAAATTGATCCTTCTTAGCAATTTTATTTCTCTATTACAATGATTTAAAAATTATTATTATTTTTGTTTTGTTTATTCCTTGTATGTTTCTGCTTGCCTTGTGTGTAAAGCACATTGAATAGCCTTTGTGTAATGGAATGTGCTGTAGAAAATTGGAAGTGTTTGACCATGTTGTAAAGAAATGTAAAAATGCTTTTATTTGCCGAATAGGTTTCTTCTGGCTGGAAATTACATAAGGTGACAAAAGACAGTAAGAAATGTTGTTATTAAATATCAAGGAACAATATTACCTATTTTATTTATTTTTTTACATTTTGACAAAACATGCCATGTCCAAAATTACTCATACTCTTTCTCAGTAATAAATGGCAAAGCCTTTATTTGTCATCACAGCAGTCAAAAGGTTCTTATAATTGCAAACAAGCTTTTTGCACGTCTCCACTGGGATTTTGGACCAATCCTCTTTTGCGAAGATCTCCAGGTTCTTGAGGATGGAAGGCTTCTTTGCCATCACGCTGGTCTTTAGTTCCCTCCACAGATTCTCGATGGGATTCATGTCTGGACTCTGGGTGGGCCACTCCAAAACGTTGATATTGTTTTCTGTTAACCATTTCTTGACCACTTTGGCTGTATGTTTCGGATCATTGTCTTCTTGGAAGGTCCAGTGCTGCCCAAGGCCAAGTTTTTCTGCAGACTGCCTGATGTTTCCCTTCCAAATTTTACTGTAGTCCTCTTTTCTCATGATGCCGTTTACTCTGGAAGGTTGCCTGGCCCATTGGCTGAAAAACACCCCCAAAGCATTACACTCCCACCACAGTCCTTGACCGTGGGGATGGTGCTCTTGGGGTTTAATGCTTCTCATTTCCTTCACCAAACAAGTCACATTCCTGTGTCCAAACAACTAAATTTTCGTCTCATCCGACCACAGAATTGATAACCAAAAGCTTTCTTCTTTGTCCAAGTGAGCTTTTGGGAAGGCTAGGTCAGCTTTTGTATGCCTGTCTAGGAGAAGTGGGGTCCTCCTTCGCCGGGGTCCTTGGAGGCCGGCCTTGTGCAGTGTCCGCTGGAGTGTTTGCCTTGAGATGTGGGTACCAGAATTGCTCAGATTCTTCAGGACGGCTTTGGTGGTGATCCTTGAATTCTTATTGGCCCCTCGAACTACCATTCTTGCCAGCACAGGAGTCACTTTTGGCTTCCTACCATTCATCACATCACAGTGTGGAACTCCTTGTACTTTTTGGTGATACTTTGCACTGTGGCCACTGGCACTTGAAAACACTTGGATGTGGCTTTGTAGCCTTTCCCCTTCTTGTGAGCAGCCACAATTTGCAACCAGATGTCCTCACTAAGCTCTTTGGTTTTAGCCATGAATTGCAATTGACTACAAACCAATTAGAGAACAACTGCATCAGTTTATGGTTGATTAGAATGCTCTAGTACATGGTAGAAATTACCAGGACCATTTGGAATGGTTTAGAAGCTTGCTTTTTCTCAAAAATGTGCGACAATTTCAAGGGGTATGAATAATTTTGGACATGTCAAAATGTAAAAAAACATAAACATAGGTGAGATTTGTCAATATCCCCAACACAATGTTTAACCATCTTTTGTCACCTTTTAGTGGCATTTCCATACAGAAAGATTTCAGCTTAAATAATGTTAAATAAATGTTATATTGTTAGGGTAAAAAAAAAAAAATCTGTATTGCTTTCTCTAATATATCCATCTTTCTACGCAATTTTTTATTTGAGGCTAGTCAAAATTTATTTTGGGAAAACCAAAATTTGAAGACGCCTGCGCAAAGGGCAACCAGGGATTTAGAAATGATGAGCCCTGAAAAACAATAATGATAATAATCAAACATTTATTTAGAGGAAATCAAATAGGAAAAAAGAATGTTTAACTCATAGAACAAAGACATGACATTGGATCCTAAATTATACACTACATAAATTAATCTTTAAATTTAAATGTCAGTACTGTTACTTTCCTCATTAGTGTGAGGTTTAATTTTCTACAAGCAGTCATCACCTGTGTGATAAGAGGTCTGTCCTCCGGGCACACCTCGCAGTATAGGTTATCTCTTCGGTAGTTGGCGTCCCGAACAAACACCTGTGCATGAAGCATTGGCGTGTAGCACAGCTCAGCACCATGGCGCCGACTAAGCAAGCGCCAGGCCAACTCACTCTGGTCCACCATAGGAGCCACCACAAAGCGTGCTCCCTTTAAGGTGGTCTGCCAAAAATCAAAGCCCTGCAACTTTGTCATCTCTGCAACGTCTTAGTCCAGCCTTAAAAGTGAAGGGAAAATAAAATATCATCTTTATTATGGTAACATTAGAGACATACACAATTCGAGAAAAATAAATTCATTAGTTTAAAATATATACTATATTACAAATTACAATTTATTAGGGCCGCAACAACGAATCTATATCGATAAAATTTGATTATTAAAGTAGTTGGCAACAAATTTCATTATCGGGGGTTTGGTGTATGTATCGTCTATGTATCCCGACACATGATTTGTCATGGAGCTGGCTACTAGAGGCAGTTTATCTGAAGGAGATGATTTTGGGAACCTCTACCGTTTGCTTAGTGTAATTATTTTCCCTAACCGTCGCAAAGAAGACATGCCGGATGCTCGTGGTGACTGCATGTTGCTAGCATGATCAATGACTATACTCCAAGTATGGGCATCTCTACCTGATTTAGTGACTCACTTCCTTGTGCCATAAAGCAATTCGTCACAGTTTCACAGAAGATCCTGCACGGTGGCAGACAAAATGTTTTTTACCTTCTCTTGTTGAAAGCACTATTTTTTTAAGCCGCTTTGGATTTTAAATATGTATTTTCTTTACTTAGATAATAAAACCTCAGACAGGGTGATATGGCCTAAAAAATAAATACATTTTTCCAAGTTCGGGACGATTTCAATTTAAATCTCGATTTCTCTTGTTTATTCTCTAAACAAACATAAAAATACCAAGCCAAATTTTAAATAAGTATTACATTTATTTTAAAATGAACAACTTGATTGTGCGTTATTAACTTGTCTATGTGTGTACCGAAACCGACACTCCTGCTAAGCTATCAATCATGGGTTTCTAGTCAAAATATTAGCATTTCAGCTAAATGGGAAAATGTAGTTACTCCAAAATCAAGATGTTATGTTATGCGACGCTCCCCGCATATTCGCTCATGCAGAAACAGTTGTATTACGCCCACGTATCTACTAATTTTGACTTTATGCATCTTATGTAGTTCAATTTTATTACTTTATATGATGCATCATGAATCAATGAGACTAGCGTTCAATGCTATTAGCGTTTCACGCTAGACCCAATTTAGTTTTGTACTTTAGAGAGGGCATGCACATCATGTGTTTCATAGCGTGAGGCACTAAAAGCACAGCAACACAGATCAGAAAATGTAGCTCATTTTTTACATAGTTGGGCGACTCCTGCATGCAGCAGATGAGTTTTCTCTTTACTAAAGTTTACATAGCAGGGCTGACTCCTGCATGCCAGTGATGGGAAGATCAGTTCATTTTAGTGACTCGGTTCTTTAACTCTCGTTCAGTAAAATGAACAAATCTTTTTTCGAGTCTTTTCGTTCATTGGACAGGGGGGGGGGGGGGTTAAAAAAAAAACCAAACATC
>JAVQIZ010176941.1:0-10000 GCA_036023535.2 Galaxias brevipinnis | reverse complement strand
TTTGCGGTGTTAAATCAGCCAGGCACAACCAGAACCACAGTCAGAAATACTTCTTCTCACTGCTTACAACACATCCAAACAATTAGATGTGAATACCATGTGGTTTGGCCTGCGTGCAGTCAAATCAACATGGGAGACCAAACAGCTGCTTGGTGGCTTGACTAATCATCAAGTTACTGAATGATGTAATTCCTAAATGACACATCACGCGAGATGTGGCATTCAAAGTTTTCCAGAAAGGCTGTTACACGAGAGTACAATCCATCCCTTATTCCCGTCATTATTTCATAGGAGATGAACATCATGAACATGATTTGGTAACCCTTCCTTATACAGTCCCCTAATTACTAGGTATATCATAGTATATTATTGCGTAATTACCACAGGTAAATAAGTATGTAAATACAGAGAAACTACCGCTGAAATACGAAAAAAAACAAACACTATTACCCGGTAAATATGTACTTAGATAATTTGTTATGTCTCAAGCAAAAGTATCTAACACATTGGTAAGAGCCTTGTAATACCATGGAAACAAAAAAGGCTTCCCTTTACTGTACAGTTTTATAATACTCAGGGGACTAGTAATTAGGGGACTGTAAAAGGAAGGGTACCCATAATATTTAGATTTTACAGTATGTGAAAAATTGTGTTTTTATTAAGAAAGTGATGGTTTCCTTTCATTTAAAAGATTGCTTGAAAACACAAAAAACTATAAAATACATAAAAATACATAAAATACAGCCAAGTCCAAAGGAATTCATGAGGTCCTGTATTGCTCAATAAGCATTTCTTATTTATCAATGTGCACTTTACCTCTTTCAAGTCATTCACTAAATCTTTTTATGCACTATATATCACCGGAGAGTTTGTTAAGGCTAATGGCGTCACACGTGAGTGACCCTATAGTTTTACATGATCTCCCCGTTAATCCCATAGTTGAAATAATCCCATCATTCAGAGCCAGTGTTTTCACACACAAGGGGAGGAGCCGCTGGTGGAGCAGAGTGTTGTGTAACTTCTGACTTTTCTTTTCGGAGCACTCGTGCCTCAGCCTAAGGGCAGCACCTGCTGGTGCTTCACTCTAACATACAGATAGATACGAGTGATTTATTCTGGCAAGGAGCGGATTATAACAATACAGATGTATGGGGTGGAGAGGTGGGGGTTGGAGCTCACACATGCAGGGCAATTCCAAAGGGCAACTGACTCTTCCTCACTTAGTAAAGAGCTGAAAGCCAAAAAAGGGGACAAAGGGTTTCCAATTAATTTATGATCCCTGTCATCCTCTTGGGTTTCCTACATGCCAGCCATCAGAACAGACGTCAGGAGTCTTAATTGGAGATATCCTTCTGTTGCTGGAGGCCACCATTTCAAAAGTCAGAACTGTCAAAGGATGCAGCCCTGCCTGTCACCCAGTGGAATTTTTCTGTTGTCCTCTGTTGAAGTTAAAGGTCACAAAGAAAAGAGTAGGAGCAAAGGGTAGATGTGGAACAACAGCTTTACTTGTAAAAAATAAAACCTATTTGCTTCAAATATTACGAGTGTGCATAATACACACACATACACATAAACACACAAACAAACACACACAAACACAAACCTAAAGCCACATTAACAATAAAGGCTCTTATTTTATTGCTGACTTAACTTTACAACAGAGGCTTACAGTACAAGACTAGAACTTTATTACACATTAACCAAATTTTTTTTGTCCAAAGAATACTGAACAAAAAATGCCAATGTCTTTAAATTTTCACCTCACAACACCCCCGAATACCCACTACGTCCTCACATCCAGGGTTAGCGTTTAGTGGACGTACTGCATCACCATGTATCTGGAGAACAAAAACAACCGGGAGCTGGAGATGTCCCAGGCTGCAACCCAAGGCCACACGAGACGGGCCAGCCTGAGAGGCCCCGAGGACATGGCAGGGAACTTCGGAGAGCTGCGACTGCTCCAGGGCTTCCCGCGGAGGAGGGACTCCCAGAAGCTGTCCCAACAGTCTGTCGCCCTGCCTCCTCCGGGCCACCGTGTCCTCCAGGCCGAGGGCTTCGTCCCCGTTCCCCAGGACGATGGGTAACCGCAAAACAAAACACCCTCCCCGCTCCATGACACCTTTAACATTTGACACACACACACACACACACACGCACACACGCACACACACACACACACACACTTACACACACACACACACACACACACACACACTCCTATGTACCCCTCTGCACCTCAGGAAACACGCCTCATGGTGGTTTAATGAAGAGATGCCTTGCCCTATGAATTATACACATTTGTCATATTATGTTAAGCGCAAACCAAGAGGCGATGCCCCAAGGATCTGATGTAACGTAGAGGCAAACAAAAGAGTGGTATGAATTATTTGATGAAGCTCATGAGATTTGGCCTTGTTTCGCCACAGTTATTATACTTCCCCCACCCCTGTCCTTCTTAAGAGTACTTAAGGTGAAACAGCCGCCACTGGCAATATTGATTAAAAAATGTGTCCTCCACATGCAAGTATCACCTTGAACTTCAAACACGGCATGATTTACTTGCGGGTGCGTGTGTGTGTGTGTGTGAGTTTTAGTGTGAGTTTGTGCATGTCTGTGTGTTTGTGCCCGGATACATTCTTCTATGTGTGTATGATGAAAGGGAGGCAGTTAAAATCCAAGACCCATTGCTTCGTTTAACGTAATTGTGATTTGACTTTGGAATTGTTGTTCAGTAGATATCTCAAACTTTCTCATTGTTTATAAGTGATTGTCTGTTTGCATTTTATTGTCCTATTTTCAAAGATCACATAATTAGTGTTATCCTAGCAGTCAAATAAAACATATGTAAATATTGTCTATATAAGACACATACATTGAGATGTAACTTTAAGGAATGTATACAACAAAAGCAACAGACACAGAACTGCAGTGCACTTAGTTAAATCAGGCTAGCTGGTTCACACACCTGCTAAGACCTGCTAAGCGACACTTTTGATCAGTTTTGACAAAAGAGACGATCAAACCGTAGCTTAATTATTCTGAGAAATTATTAGAAATATCATGTACCTCAAGTGCCTAATATCATTTCATTGTGTTACCTAAAGGCAGACTTATTTCTTAATGAAGGAAGCACCCTTGCTGTGTTTAAGCTTTTGTCCACTTTGGGCAGCTTGAGAGTAAAAGCCCTTCCAGATGATCAGATTAGCTGAGAGGAACTTTTTAATTGGCCATCATTTCAGAGAGATTCCCATCTCACTCTGTTTTGGGCTGGGTGACTTCACCATCGCATTAGTCTGTAACCGGCTTTCCTTCTTTAAAACATTTAGCCTTTACATGAAAGTCAATGAGCAGACATCGGACTTATTCTACTGACACAAATGCCACTAAGCTGAGGTTTTCCTTACACCTTTGTCTGTTCTGAGAACTCTAAGTGATGATGTTTAAATCGCATCACTCACCGTGTGCAAATAAATAAGCCTCTAAGAAGCTTTGCTTTAATAATAATAATAAAATAATAATAATAATAATATAAGAGTCTTACTCGGTGGTGCTTTTTACAACCTTTCTGACTGCAGTGCCCCTCCACACACACACACCCTCCCTGCCTCCTCCTCAAAGCAGTCCATCTTCTGTGCCGGCTGTGTGGGCCCTGACCCACAGTGTGACAGGCACAGCTACAACTGTATTGACGTTCAGAAGAGCACACGAGAGGGTGGCCATGTATGTGTGTGTGGTGTGTGTGAGGGAGAGAGTTTGAAATGAGGCGCTGAGTGCTTTGGGGCATCTTTGGGCACATAGAATACAGTAGCCGTCGGGTTAACACGCTGAGGCTTCAATTATGGAAGTCAGCAGCTGCTCAGACAGCTCTCAGACACCCCGGGGCACAATGGGCCTTGACCTTTAACCCCCCTCTCTTTGGACTGGATCTTTTTTGACGAACGGCTCTACTTGGGCAGTTGAAAAACACCCAGGCAGGGTCATGAGGGTCAACTAGACATGGCTTTTTATTCAGCGTTTAATGATCGGTTGGCTTGGAAAAGGCATCCATTTTACAATGAAATACTCACATCTCAAACCTTTAATTTAGTTTATAACACATCCTGCTTTACCTCTACACAAGAATCTTAATTAGTTGAATCTCTTACTTCTGTTAATTCACTGCATACTGTATGTCTGTTGTTCTATGTACGTTGTTCTTTCAGACACAAAGTGAGTGTGGTTAACTTTCTGAAGGGGAAATCAAACCAGGCCAACCACACAGAGAGATCAGCACTGCTCAGGTTTTCCCAAGATGACAGGTAGGACGTGTCATTCAACTTGCTCTACACATCAGTGGGGGTATTTCAAAAAGGACTATTTATAAGCAGTGTTTAAGATTGGATAATCACTCGTCAACAATAGCTGATTGACTTAACATTGACTTGGTGAGATAAACTCAAGACAATGTAACTTAATGCACCAGTAAAACCACTCTCACTATGTAACTTCCATGTTCACATAAACTGAATTTAATACAGAAAAGTTTTGAATGTTCAGTAGTTGAATGATGAGCCTTATTGTTGTAATTGTTTAAACATAAGGAAGATAGTCAGGATTTAAACTCCTATGTTCATGACAGCAAACTTACTGGAAACATTACTGTCTAGTAGCTGTATTAAGTACAGTCAACATGATGGGGTTAGTTAGTTAGGACATTTGCTTCTGACAGCAATGTTTTGGTGACAAAGACAACCCTCTGTTGGTTTTGAACCCAGTATCACCTACATGACCCTCCATGAGCCCAGCTACCCCACTGGGGAGGAGCCCTGGGAACAGAGCTCCATGGAGATGGAGAAGAGGTACCGCCTGGGCAGCGAGGTCACCAGCCTGTCCCACTGCATCTCCAAAGACAAGAACGACACGCTGGAAAACCTCAACCGTAACTTCAAACTCTCCAACAACGTTAGGTGTGAACTTTTGGGAAATGCTAATGTAAATATGTTGCTGTGTGACTGTGTGAATGAACAAAAAACATTCTTGTAAAATTTACAAAATATCAGTGCAATAGTAATCTGACAATCTTAATAAATGAATACATTTGATTTACTATATAACTGAATTAATGTTGCTAGTTAGTATGTGCTAATGTCATGTGTGGTTCCCTGTTCCTTGTTTAGGTGTTTCTTGAATATCTCGAGAGTTGGTGGTATCTTTGCATTTGTCATTCTCTGTTCTGTAAGTGGATTTTGTTCCTTGATCAACTCTTTAAAGTTGACATCAGAATCCTGCATGTTGACGTTTGTGTACATTCAAATCAGTTTACTTTTCATGTCAGCTACACCGTAGGGACCACTTTTGTCAAACGATGGATATCGTCACTTTTTCCTTGAATATTTGATTACGAATGACTAATGATGAGGTTATGGTTTCAGCTGTTCTTCAGCATGTATCCAGATCGTGACAACCCCTGGAGGATGCTGGCTGTTTCATCAACAGAGAGCTTCTGTATCCTTTCTAACACCCAGATCACATGAGGGCAAAACTGTTGTATTTGGATTGGGTTTGACCATGCGGATCCTGCTGCTGTCTCATTCTAAATTCCATTCCAATGTGTCCTAGGTTGGCCCCAGTATTGTTGTGTCTAAGAGAAATGTCATCATGCATTACTCATAAGAAGACTTGTTTGACTTTATTATCATTACTAATGTATTGGCTAAATAAAGGCCAATGAGGTTTTAAACTTGATAAATAAAACAAAAATAACCTTCTGAATAAAATACGTTGAACGTTAACTTATCCGGTTTATGTTCCGGTATCCCAGTTTTCTTCCTTGACCTAGTGTTTCTACAGCAATGAACCTGACAGACTTCCGGGATAATGCCATGTTAAAGCTGCAGGTGGGCGGGCCCTTTACCGGAGGGATGGTTGACATTGTCAATCAGGAGTACATCCTCATCCAGGTAGAACAGACAGAAGAGGCGGGGCCAAGGAGAAGGCGTGCCCAGCAGGTAACACCTCCACTTGGTACTTTGCAGACAGGTGCTTTCAAATGCAGCTGGTCTCCGAGATCAACCCTTTTTATCATGCATTCCAAGTACAGCAACGTTCGATTATTCTCATCTTTTTGCAAAGTGAAAGTTCAGTATCACAAAACATTTTGTGTGTGACAACATATTGTTTTTGAACAGGTGATATATAACTGGACCATACCACTACACTCTGAAAGAAGTGACCAGATTCTGACCACCAAAACATTTGAGATGATAAGCAGGTAAACTAAAGATTGGTTATCAATCAATCAAAGGTACAACAATTCCTCTTCTTGGTTCCAACATCGGTCAAATCTCACCAATGTAGACCAATGTTCTTGTGTAATAAACTTTGTTTGACCTTGGGTATCTGGAAACCTATCGTCATCATTAATAAAGATATCCTGTGTGTTTTGCTCAAACAGTGAACCCATCATCATCACAGTGCAGGCCTTCCTCAAAGACAGCCAAGTGGTGCCCCTCTCCATGACCCACCAGTCCCTCTTTGTAAACGTGGAGACGCAGGTGGTCATAGCCGCGGTCATACTGTCGGGTGTATATGTTCTCATCATCTTCGAGGTAAATACGCCTGTCTCCTCCAGGGGCATGTAAAAATATATCTGGGTCCCTCTATGTTTTTCAAGGGATTCCCCAAGTCGTATTAACATCAGAGACTTGTCAGCTCAAGGGGCTTCCTGCATCAGATGATGCTGCTCATGTATAAAACATGCTTTATTCTCGTTATTTTTGGGCGTGTGTTAACGATATGTATTCAAAGAGCCGTCTTGTAGGTTTTTTTTCGGATGAAGAACAGTCTATACACTGTGGCAGGAGAGCAGCCACCCACACACACACAGTCAAAAGGAATGCTTTATTTATAATCTCGCCCACACATTTCTATTTTTAGCACCACCCACCATTGCGTGTGTTTGTGGGGTCTCGTAAATATTTCTTTGAATGACCAATTACAAATGCTCAAGCTCTCATTAATAGCATCTATTCGTACTACTAGCTGACTGGTTCAAACCTGCATCTGCTTTTGTGTTTGTGTGTGTTTGTGTTTGTATTTGTGTCAGTGTGCCTCTGTGTGTGTGTGTGTGTGTGTGTGTGTGTGTGCGTGCACGCGTGTGTTCGTGTGTGTGCGTGTGTGTGTGTGCACCTATTGTGTGGCTTTAATTACAAAAAGGTTAATCCACATCATCCAGACAAAATGGAGGTAACACACTAATCTGGCATGGCTGGGCCAGCATATTGATCTCACAAGCATGACATGCCCCCCTTTGAGGTATTTTCTCATGATGACAATAACATTTAACCAGTAACCAGTAAAAAGTTATGGCCGCTTTGATTACAGGATGTGACAGAGCAGTTCATGGCTATGTCCACTAGGTGGTGTTTAACGCCTCTGTTGATTTTTCTCTGCTCTTGGTTTACTAACAGCACTGCTGCTTCTGAGCTACCTGGATGTGGCGTCTACATACACATTTTGTAAATTTGGAAACTTCACTTTGATCTGGTCTAACTTTAGAGTAAAAGCCAAAGGTTCAGACTTTTGGTTAAAGATTGAGCTCAGGGGTAGTGCCGAGAACAGAATGTAGCTGTAAGCCCCAACCCCCGTAGTTCTATACACAAGATAGCTACTCAATAAGTGAGAATACATTAATTTATAATGTGTTCTATATGACAACCAGCAAATGTATTCTATTTAAACTTTATAGAATGTGAAAGCAGGGTGCTGGGTTTATCAGTAATTGTTTGCAAAATGTTTCCATTTATGACAGGCGCCCGATTAGGATGAGCTTGTGTCATCAGAGTTAAGGCTATTACTGAATCCTTTTTTCCAATATATGTAACAAGAAATGACACCTTATTTGCTTGTCTGTCTTTGTCAGAGGGGAAGATGTTAGATTCTCCTTTTGCCCCTTTAGACGTTTGCAAATTCTCCGTAGGCTAATTTTGAATGGTACGGCACAGTTCTGTGATGAGCAATGTATCAAGATCAATATGCATGTAAGTGCTCCAGAGACAATCATTGTCATTTTCATCAAAGATTATGGTATTGTAAAACCAAAAACATGTTCTAGGTTCAACAGACAAAAAAGCTCCAACAGTCGGACATCTTTTGTATTTTCTGTTCCTTCGATGACAGGTGCTTCAAGCACATTTTGTCATTGCTTTAATTATGGTCTTTGTTCCCCTCATTCTTCATGAGGTGGAGTGAACATGCATGTAACATACTGTAAATATATAACACACTTGCTGCATGTATCCTAAGGCGCAGGTCTACTAGGCTTAGACTACAGCTTGGATTTCACACACTTTCTTCTCCCCTAGTTGAAGTTTGACTGAATTCTTTTTTGGAGAAATCTTCTAAACTTTAATTAATTTTTGTTGTAGAAAATTGTAAGTTCATGCCAACTCGTGGACACATGCCCTTTTCATTGAATGCACTCGAGAATTAGGGGCAAAGTAGTCATTTTCAAGTAGGTCTTTGAACAATTCCTGTTTCTCTGCAACTGGATTGACATTTAGGTTTGGGTCAAGATTAAAATAACACCAAAATGAATCCCAACTCCCAATCGTAGCTTTACTCCCCCCCCTTCAACCCAACAGCAACAAGCACACAGAAGTCCCCCAGCATACATACGGTGACCTACTTCCATGGCTTTTCTTGCAATGAAATAAAGATGGCTGAAGCCTATGGGGGATGTGTTGCTTGATTACACAGGCATGCTAATAGCACTTCTAAATGTTTTATTATGAATGCATCATACATGATGACTATGATGGATCTGTCTGGATTCACAGCAACATGACATGATGTGCAGCATTACTTTTAGATGACTCGCACATAAGAAAGACAATAACATACAATTGCTTTGGGTTTGAATCACAACACTGCCTTTGAATTTGCCCGGGGACTGATTCAATTCACTGTCCTTTCTCAAGGCGGTTTTCCGTTTATTGATAAAAAAAAACTACTTTGAAACAGTCCTCTCCCCACTTCATTTTGGTGTGCATCCAGGTCAGGATCCCAGTCTCTCAGATAATAGATTTGATTGAGCCGCACCACGAGAAACAATAGCCCATTAATTACAGCGTTACTTGAAATGAGACCAAAAACAAGTTCCACATAATGAGGGCTTGGAAAGGTTGGGTTCGAGGACCCAGACCTGGCCCCTCAGTGCCAACGCTCACCCCTCTGAGTCTCCTCTTCCCAGTGATTAGCTGTCTTCTGTGCTGTGTCCGGAGTTGGTCGGATAATAACTAGCTTGAACTGTAAAACTTTGGCCTGTGTTTGCGTGTGATTGTGTGTCTCTATTGGGTATTTTGTCACGTTACATAAATGTGAGTGAGTTTATGTTTATGTGTTTGTTTTGGTGTGTGTGTGGGAGAGATAGAGAGAAATAGAGAGCAAGAGAAAGATGGAAGGAGAGAGCATATGCTGTCTAAAATATATATAAAAAATAAAACAAACCGTTGACAGCATGATGCCTTTTTTGATAATGTGTCCATAATTGTATGCTACAAGAAAAATGCTTTATGAAAATGTATTTTCTCTTCATTTTCAGATAGTCCATCGCACTCTAGCCGCCATGCTGGGATCTTTAGCTGCCTTAGCTGCACTGGCAATCATTGGGGATGTAAGGACACTAAACACATCATATGACTGGTTAAAACCAGTGACATGGTAGATTTAGCATTGATTCATTATTTATTTATTTATTTTAAAATATATAATCCTATAACCAACTCCCATATAAGCCCTTCAGATACATGGAGAAATGCAGTCCACGTTCAGAATGTTTGATGCATGTTGTAGAACATGACGAAACACATATGGAGTTGTCCCGCTGTCTGCCACTGGGAAGAAGTTTGATTCAGACTTTGTCTCTTTCTCTCTCTCTCTCTCTCTCTCTCTCTCTCTCTCTCTCTCTCTCTTTCTATCTCTCTCTCTCTCTGTCTCTCTCTCTCTATCTCTGTCTGTGTCT
>JAVQIZ010176938.1:12500-14244 GCA_036023535.2 Galaxias brevipinnis | reverse complement strand
CAAACACGGGGAGAACACGCAAACTCCACACAGAAAGGCCCTTGGGCCAGGTGGGGATTGAACCCAGGACCTTCTTGCTGTGAGGCAACAGTGCTACCCACTGAGCCACCGTGCTGTCATAGGATCAATGCAAGTGAAATTAATATATTTAAATGGTTAATTCATTGTACACCACAATGCCCATGGATCATTGCACAAATGAAACATAGAACCAGGAAACTCGCTCCCCTTGGCTGAAAACGGCAGTAGTTGAAAAGAATACAGGAAGGACCCCCGATGACGCAATAGAGAGTCATTTTCTCAACTCCTTTGACATTCGGCTGTGTGATTGCAAAATGCTAAATGACGATACAATGTTGAAAATACAACATTGATATCTGATGAAAAATAATCAAAGATTGAAAATGGGTGAACTATGGCTTTAAGGCTGAGAAATGAATTGCTTAAAAAAAAACATTCACGTAACTAAGGTAATTTTGGGCTCTCATTATAAAGAAAATAACAAGAAAAGTTTTAGCCATACAGAAATGTTGTTGTTTCAGATAGTGAGAGAAGTCGAGAGGGATAGAGATCGAAAAATAAGCATTGATGAAGCAATTAAGTTACACACTCACAAACAACAGCCCAGTCCATTTCCTTGTCCTCAATTATCTATCGATCCTGATCAATTATGAACACTGTTTATGTGTCTGTATCTGTTGGCGGTTCAATGAGTGTTTGTGTTGGTCTTTGTGCTTGTTTGTGTCTCTGGGAGTCCATAGTACTCTGACATTTAAAATGTCCATCTGTACAGGCGTAACCCAGGAGAGAGGAGGTAAACGGTTGTGTCTGTCTGCTGAAGTAACGAGTTAATGGATAAAAGGATTTATAGGCTTTAACGGGTCTCTATTGACCCACCTTGTCTCTACTTGTCTGCCTGTCTGATAGCGTGGCTGCCAAACTGACATACCCACATTCCCACCTTCAGCAGTTATTAGTCCTCCTTGTTCATGCCTGATTAGTCTGAACTGAACCACTGGTGCCATGCAACACAAACCTGATGAATGAAAAACAAGAAGAGAGGAATGGGCGCTAGACTGAGAAACAACACATTTGTCTTGAAGTGAGAGCCTGCACCCAACAGCTATTTTTAGAGTAAGGTTTAGTGTGAGCTGAAGGAGGAGCATATTTCTTGAGGAAGGTTTAGCTTGAGGAGGAGGAGCAGATTTCTAGAGTAAGGTTTAGTGTGAGCAGGAGGAGGAGTTTATTTCTAGAGTAAGGTTTGGTTTGAGGAGGAGGAGCATATTTCTTGAGCACTGAGCTGCGATGTTAGACTGAGGCTGATTACAGACCTCTGACAAATGGAGGTTGAAATCAAACAGCCAAAGAGGTGGGAGTTTGCATTTTGACAGACAATGATGTTGGTCTCATTGTATCCGGCAAGTTCAGTCAATCTCAGACGGAAAAATTACTTAGTAGAATTTTGACCCCTGTTCTATCTGGTGGGTAGCGGTTTGGAGCTATTTGTTGTCAGGCAACATTAGCATATTGGGTAGGCTAGTCTTAGACATGCTAACTGCCTGCTAGCAGCTACAGCTCCAGCCTCCTGGCATTGAGATGCTCTCTTTGCAGCACCATAGAGAGCACCAATTCCAGCCAATCATGTCAGAGCTGAGTAAACCCATGGGGATTGAGACTGATTGGTTCAAATTTTTGCTGCTTCCTGGCTTTAAGGCTCTCAGGCACATAGCAACTAGTGAAAAGC
>JAVQIZ010176938.1:0-7500 GCA_036023535.2 Galaxias brevipinnis | reverse complement strand
CCCAGTGAGTAAATTAGTCATCAAACCAGCCAGTCATCCAGGCAGCCAGCCAGCCCCCTGCTTTATCCAGCAGCCATTGGATTCTTCCAGGGATCCAGCCCTGAGACGGAACTAACACCAGCACTCTGAATTGGGGATGTCAGAAATGTCCTATTACCGTGGCCAAACTTTAATCTTATTTCACTTATCTCAAGTCCCGAAGAGAGAAAAATAATAACAGCAGAGCTGAAGCGTGAACGGAGAGGGAGAGAAAGAGGGAGGGCAAGGAGGAACATTTTTCTTTCATTGTGGAAGAAAGTGATAAGAGGAAAGAACATCTTTATATGTCCTTTTAAAGTGTACCGTTCATTTGGGCTGCAGTTTACCTCCAGGTAGCTGATAGAGAATTCTAATACTCTTCCAGCTCATTAGAAAAAGGATTATCCAGTAGGGTTTCACCAACTCATTTATAGAGCAAGAGAAAAGATGTGTCCCTCAGAGAAACTGGGCTAATTGCCTTGGAGCTATTCTGGGTACATGGCAGCGTATAGGTACTATGGTAAAGTAGGTTACTATGTGGAAGCTGTGAGAGGAGATAGCAGTAAGCCAGCTCAATGAAGAGGGTTATTGAGTGAGGCACAGGCATGAGTGACAAAATGGCAGGGAAACTGAAACAGACTGAAACAGACTGAAACAGACTGAAACAGAATGTGTCAAGGAGGCAAAACCACTCAGTTGTCAAACAAATGTCAGTTCAACATAAATATGTAACTAGGTACAATTCAGCTTTGTTGTTGCATTTAAATGTTTAAATTAAACCATGTAAGTATTGTTAAGCCACTTAACTGAGAAAACAATGAAAAAACAAAATTTTTGATACAGAAGGCAGATAAGTAAAGGAACTGGATAATAACAAATGTGTGTATAACAACCAAGGAATTTTAATTGTTACAAAAATCCTCCACAGTGCGACCAGAGGAAGTACAAACTAGACGATTGCATGTAGCAGCTGTTCTTATCTATGCCTTTAGTGTCCAATACACTTCACATGAGAACACAGGCTTAAGGCTGGGTACCCACAGGCATGTTTAGGGTACCCCCCACAGGCTTTAGCCTGGGTACCCACAGGCAGGTTTAGGGTACCCCCACAGGCTTTAGACAGGGTACCCACAGGCAGGTTTACGGTACCCCCCACAGGCTTAAGGCTGGGTACCCACAGGCAGGTTTAGGGTACCCCCCACAGGCTTTAGGCTGGGTACCCACAGGCAGGTTTAGGGTACCCCCCACAGGCCTTCTCCACTCCCCACTTCTCTGTCTGGATTCCTGGTGTCCCTCTACTGTGATCACTTCTTTATACACACCAATGCAACTTTGAATCATTCATTTCATTATTCTACCATAAGATTAATAATGCATGAAGTCATAAAAGAGAATAATTGTGTAAAATGAATAGAGACAAACAGTTATTTGCCTTTAGTTCAGTTCAGTTCAGGTATGTCTAAGTTTGGAGGACCCAGCTTAGAAAGACGTTTCTCACAGATAATGACAGTATAGACTAGACTATTTGAGCATCCTGCACACACACACACACACACACACACACACACACACACAACCATAAATACTGGTCCAGAATGATCAAATAAGGAACCCTGTCCAGTGGACATGACTTGTGGACTTTTATTATGTGCAAAAGCTTGTAGAACTTTTGACCTCCTTCCCTTTTATCAAATCACAATATGATTGTTGGTATGTCTTTAGTTGAAAATAAATTAGCCTGTTGACTTAAAAATGTGTCTCAAGTAAATACTGGCACATTTGGATTTCCCTTTTAAATTTACTGTATTTAAGTAAAGGAGCAAACATTAAGGGCTTTGGAGAGACTCCTACTGATTAATTATTCTGATTAACAGAAAACAACTGTCCACAACATCTTTGAGGCAGCCCTCTGACTGACAGGCTCTTCCTGTCGGACGCTCACAAATACTTGCTGATCTGGGATGTGAGGACTCAAAGAACCCATCACACAAGGCAACAAACGGAAGGACCAAAGTGACAGAAAGATAAGAGTAAGAGAAAGTGAAATAGATAGATGGAGAAAGAGAGAGTGAGAGAGAAAGAAAGGGGAGAATCTTTTGGGGAACACTTGAAGTTGCTATAGGCAGCATTATGTAGGAGGTGATTTTGGCGACCCCTACTGTTTGCTTAGTACAATTATTTTCCCTAGCCGTCTCAAAGACGATGTGCAGGATGCTCACGGTCACTGTATATCGCTACAATGATCAACGACTATACTCCAAGTATTGGCATCTCTTCCTGATTTAGTGACACACTTCCTTGTGACATAAAGCAATTCCTCACAGTTTTGTGGGAGATCGAACCGATCGGTGGCAGACAAAATTTGTGTTAAATATTGAGACTTCAATATTTATTCTCCAATAGACATTACAATCTGCTATCAGAAGAAATGTATTGATAATACGTTATATTAAAAAGTTGCCTACAGTTGCTATAACCAAGCTAATATGCAGTCCCTCAACCCTAATAGAAGTATCTTTCTGTAGACAGCAACCATGTGAACCTAAGGTAGACAGCATTGAATTGAATCCGAAATTATATCTAGCATTTAGGATTGTTAATGTCAGTGGTTTGCTTGTTAAAGCAGAGATTGGGACTCAAGTCGCACTTAAGTCGCTCAAATAATGACTTGAGAGTTGACTTGAACTCGTCCCCAAAAGACTCGACACTCGACGCGGAGATTTGGGAGATTTGGGACTCGTGAACAAACATAATTATATTGTATACTTTTTGGGCGCTTTTAACATTGAGGAAATATCTGACGACTGACGAGCTGAATGTAACATCAAACATCAAACATCAAAATAAAGGATTCTGAATCTCGCACATCAAACTTTAGCAGGCACCTGCAAACGTACCCGGGTAGGTCACGTCAGCAAAAAGATCAAGACATTCGTCTATGATGCATGTTCGCTAGCGCTCTCTCTCAATGCCTGTGTGCGAGGGCGGGTGCAGCTCTTTCTCTTGCACAATGCAGCACCGTGCACTGAGAGAGATAGACCCTGCTCATATTTATATTCATTATAGTCTATATGAGTGATTTGTTCAAAATTGTGCTGTTACAGTTTGCTAGTACACATCATGGCATAATAAAGCAATGTGATTTCTGATTGGATTGCCGTTTGTTAGTCCACATACAATTTTAAGGCACTCTCTTGATCAGAAAAAAAGATTAATATAGCCTGCAACATTAGCTTATAACCAGTTCTTCTCTCAAAAGCCTGTGGTTGCAGATGGGTTTTGTTACAGACTTGAGACTTAACTTGGACTTGCGACCAAAGACTTGAGACTTGACTTAGACTCGAGCTCAAAGACTTATGAGCATCTCTGTGTTAAAGAAAGTACTACTCTCTCTTGCTAGTCTCTCCCTCCTCACAGCACTGTCATTAAAGCAGCAGCACAGTTCTTTTGAGAAAAGGTGTTGGTTTCCTCGGGGGTGACTGTAGTGACTTAAGCTAGCTGCCTGTGTGCCGTTACATGGATGAAGATAGATAGACAGGGGAGGGACATCGCTAAGACCCCTGTTTAGGATCCCAATCACTATCGCTCCTCATTCTCCCTTGCTTTCCTTTTCTGTCAGATTATGCTCTCGTTTGACCCTTGCTCTTAGCCACATGCTCCCTCTTTGGGTCCCCTCCCCCTGGTGTCTGTCATTAGGATTAGCCCCCTTGTCTCTTCAGAAAGGGCTAGGCCACGAGTCCTCACTGACGCCCCCAGCAGGCTGACACTGAGTGGCTTCTTTGCAGCTTTATCTGTGACATAGAGCCGTCTTTGGAGGAGATGCTTCAAAGAAGATGGTAGTTTGAAATCAACGACTACCGGATTGTGTCCTTCAGGCTGCCCTTTATTCACTATCTTCCACTACGGCCACAATCAATCTCACTGTGGTGTTCAGAATCATACACATACAATCTGAAATATTTTGATTGCCATTAAAGGGCTTAGAAAATAAAGGAATCGGATCCTTATTGTTATAGGCACTCAAACACAGTTCTTCATCAAAACAAAATATGTAAAAATACTGCTTCACCTACAGGCTTTGACTTTTATACTCTGAAACGTGTAATTTTACTGGCGAACCACAGAGCACTATCTCTTTCCTTCTGGCCCAGATTCCTGGACTTTCCAGGTCGGCTGAGCACTGAGGAATGACTATGGATCACAGCGTCTGCAGCTGGCTGCTGAGAGGCCTGCTTAATGAGGGAAGAAGACTGCCTCTGTCTCGGCGCTGCGTCCTGCCCGCCAACTAATGTAGCGGTGAGCACTAGAGGGCCCGGAGCAGCTTTACAGTGAGCCCCAGGACAGCTTTAGGAAGGCGCTTCATCCCTGGCTGGGGAAGTGGTGAGCAGCCTACGCTACATGATGAGAGCGTCCAGGAGAAGGTCCCTCTGTGGTTGTCCTAGCACTTTCTCGCTAGGCCCATTTTTCCAGACTGCTGCTGTTGCAGAAATACATAAATGTTGTCTTTGTTATGACCCAATAGCATTATACTGTCTGTTAATATGTGGCTTCAGTCTACACAATCACCCCCAATCCCTTGACCCAATAGCATTATACTGTCTGTTTATATGTCCCTAGACCCTATAACATTATACTGTCTGTTTATAAGTCCATAGACCCTTTAACATTAGACTGTCTGTTTATATGTCCATAGACCCTATAACATTAGATTGTCTGTTTATATGTCCATAGACCCTATAACATTAGATTGTCTGTTTATATGTCAATAGACCCTATAACATTAGACTGTCTGCTTATATGTCAATAGACCCTATAACATTAGACTGTCTGTTTATATGTCAATAGACCCTTTAACATTAGACTGTCTGTTTATATGTCAATAGACCCTATAACATTAGACTGTCTGTTTATATGTCCCTAGACCCTATAACATTAGACTGTCTGTTTATATGTCCATAGACCCTTTAACATTAGACTGTCTGTTTATATGTCCCTAGACCCTATAACATTAGACTGTCTGTTTATATGTGGCTTCAGTCTACAATCACCTCCAATACCTAGATCCTATTGGAGTGAGCTGGCTGTAAGTGAAGGATTTCAATTAAATGATCCTAGACGGAGAAATACACAGTGACCTTGACTCTGTCTAGAGGAGGAGATGAGGGAATTTCCCAGGTATATTCTAGGAGTGAAATACAGCTCTCACATTCTACCACTACATTGTTCATAGTACGTAATACATCATCTACAATTTCACAGCTATTTAAGAAAATTATTGTTTGATTGAATGATATACTACAGATATGACTTGCTATGAATACATCCCATACCATTGTGAGCTTTCGACATGGCTGATCATAGGAGAACATTCTAGCAAAGCCGTGCCTTTGGCATCTCTTTACTTCTTGACAACATATAATGAAAGTCATGCTTCTGATAGAGACTGATTCAAAAAAGAATAGATCCTCAACGTCCTAGAAACTCTTGTTTTTATCCCTTTGGTGCATTTCAACTGATGCATCTATTCAGGACTTAAATACAAGGACCACAACACTGGCTCTTCACAGCAGACATGCCTCCAGAGCAGCCTGAGAGCTAAAGGGAGCTACGGGGAAAGGCAGGGAAGGTCTTCTACACCCAGGCATCTTGTTGTCATTGTGAACTGAACACAGAGGGCTTTGGATGAATAGGTGCAAGAGTGAATTTGTGCTCACTGATACATATATGTGTGTATAAGGCTAGGCATGTTATCAACATATACAACAACAATATGGTTTATTGTATAATGCATTTTAGATCCTGACTTTTCATTTATAATATTCACATCGGGTCCTTCTGGGCAACAAGCAAACAACCCTCAAGTAGTGCTAGTCTAACAAGTTTGAAGTCACTTGACTATTTCACCAGACTAGTAAGGTTTCTGTCTGAGATTAGGGGTGTGATCGTTTCACTGTAGCGAGAGAACATCCAGCAGTGCTCACATTGGTCTCTCGCCTCTTTCCCATGCAGACCGAGAGTATTAATAGTCACATACATGTTCATCAAATCAAATGGACATGTGACCTACTTCTAACAGCCCTGAATGCCTGGTTTTCTTTGTCAACAGTACAACTGATTGGCTCCTCATATTCCTTGATGCATTCCTCACAAATGCTGACACGTTTCTTTATAAGCATAAAACCAAAAAACATTAAATGTATATTCCTCGCCATTCCAACTGGCCTAAGGCAACATTAACATTTTGTAAATTTTCTTAGATGTTTACTTTAATTTTCAAACCTTTTTTTGCTGAACTGTTAGTACCCTTTAAAAGCACAGAAGTTGTGTATCTGGTCATTTAGGTTTGTTGTATGGTGGTGTGTTTGTGGTATGGTGGTGTGTTTGTGGTATAGTGGTGAGGCTTAAAGAGCACCTGCTCCAGAGGCATCAACCTTGGCTACACCGCTTAGCAGACACACAAAAACACAGAGCAACACTCACACAAACACACACTCACACACTCACTCACACACACACTCACACACACACACACTACCACATACATCCTCTCTGCTGCCAGGTGCAGAGCTGGATGAAGACGGCAACCCAAACTGCTGATGCACTTTAAGTGTCTTGCTCAAGGGTACAGCAGCAGTAGGTTTGTCGAGACATGAAAGACTGCAATTGCCCTGCAGTTCCTTGGAGCCGGACGCTATCCCATCCAAGCAATGTGCTTAGTGAGGATGAATGTGCATTGACCAAATTCTTTCAGGACAACCTCTCAAAGTTGCACTGTAAAAATAATAACAAAATCATTATAAATTAGATATTTCATTAACATATATAACATATATATTTCATATAACATTGAATGATGTATAAAAGTTAAGTTGTGTATTTATTTCATGTGATTTAGTATTGTCCCTAGCTGTTGTCCTATTGTGTTTTTAATCTGTGTTCAAACAATCCTCTAGGAGCATTCAGTCAATTCTCCCAATGTACCAACGTTCTTCACATGTGTAACGGTGTCAATTATCCCACTCCCAGAGCAGTAAATGAACTATCTCCCAGTCAGTCTGTGTTCTCTAACCTTATAGCAGACCTGTCTAGCAGAACATTTGGCATTTTTTACTCTCCTCAAAGACTTCTGAAGACAGGGGCCCTGCGGCGGTTCAAGCAGGGAAAAGGCCTGGAGGTGTGTGTGTGTCTGTGTGTGTGTGTGTGTGTGTGTGTCTGTCTGTGTGTGTGTGTGAGAGAGAGAAAGCGAAAGAGAGAGAGAGAGAGTGTGTGTGTGAGTGAGTGTGTCTGTGTGTGTGTGTGTGTGTGTGAGAGAGAGAGGGTGTGTGTGTGTGTGTGTGTGTGAGAGAGAGAGGGGGAGAGAGTGTGTGTGTGTGTGTGTGTGTGTGTGTGTGTGTGTGTGAGAGAGAGAGTGTGTGTGCGTGTGTGTGAGAGAGAGAGAGTGTGTGTGTGTGTGTGTGTGAGAGAGAGAGAGAAAGAGAGAGA
>JAVQIZ010176903.1:0-32589 GCA_036023535.2 Galaxias brevipinnis | reverse complement strand
ATATATATATATATATATATATATATATAATGAATATATATATATATATAGCAGGTCTGATAGTTACATTTAAATTGGTGAGTAAATACCTGACTAGGTCGTTATCCTGCACACAGTGGGCAGCTGTGAGCAGCCACTGATTATTGATGACTGAGGCTCCGCACACATGACCAGTACCACGGATATGAAGACTGACCTGCCAGGGCCACTCTCCTTCACTGGAAATCTGACCGCCTACAATTTGAAAGCTTCTGTACTGCCATTTTCCACACTCTGCTCAGACAAAGTCACAGGAAAAAGTCACACTGTTGATATTGAAGTACAGCCAATACAATGTGAGCTGCGGCAGGATGTAGTCATACTTACGACAGTTTGCCTCGTCAGAGCCATCCTCACAATCCTGTTCACCGTCACACTCTGGATTCAGTTTACTGATACAATTGTTGTTCTTACACTTGAATGTGTATTCTGAACATTGCTCCAGTACCCGATCTGCACACAGTGATTTTGTTTCATATAATGAGGAAAGATGCAAGTAATTTAATTAATTTATAGATCTTCTAAAACATGGCTATGAGCTACGCGTTGCTGTCACTTTGCATTTCCTTACATGTCTTACACACAGATTCATCAGAGCCATCGTTGCAGTCATCATGTCCGTTACATTTCTGTGTCTTTGGAATACAATTCCCATTTAAACAAGCAAATTCTTCTGCAGCACAGTTTTCTAAGGAAGAGATGCAATGAAAACATGTGAACAAACTGTGGAAAACAACTCATGCAGAACTTAATGATTATTCATTTTTGCATGAATGAATGCGTTACTGTCTTACTGTAAATTGGTTCAAAAGCTTCAAATTCAGCAGAAAATCCTAGTCCAACGTATGACTCATCAGAATTAAATTTCACCTCGATATTGTTGGTATGGAAAGGGACCACAGTATTGTCTGGCTTGTCACCACAAAGTCTACAACACAGAAGGTCACATGGTTATTACTCAAACAGACTTCTATTAGGTGTAAGTAATTATAGAACAAGTAGTAATTTAGACAAATAGGATAGGCAAGGCCATTTAGTGTAACACACTTTTCTATAACGTTTCTATGTCTTTACTGTTCAACTTGTCAGTAAATACCATTACAACAAGGGAAAGTGAAATATTCCACAGTATACACAGAACCTACTCTCTTGTACCTGGAGCCAACACCCACATATTTTGTTGTGTGCGTGTGTCATTTACTGCTGGTGCATGTATCAACTTCAGAGGTTGTGAAATGTGTCATTGCTAACCTTTGCTGTTCACTTTTTAGGGAATTAGTTTACTTGTTATTAAAGTATTATATGAAGTATACATTTCTTATTTTCAATTATTTGTCTATTTTCTCCTGTAAATTTTGTTACCCCTGAATGTTGTCTTATTTTGAATCATATGATGTATTCCTTTTTCACTTCGCCCCCTTCAGCAATAGAAAATGGTCTGTATAAATACACATTGTCAATGAATGGTACCATTCAATCCAAAACTAATTCCAAGGCTTTAAACTAATCTGATGGTATCAAGGGGCCAAACTTAGCTGTCATAGCATGACACATGCATGAGCATAGATTTCCCTGTGGGATTAGGAAGTCACAGCAGCTGGATTCAGAAATTGGCTTCTATGTTAAATGAGCACTCAGAAAAAAATGTAAACCTGTAAAATATGGTAAAATAAACAGATGAAGTTGGCACACATCTCACTATTCATGCTCTAAAAATATCGATCTAGTATAACAAAAATGTATTATGGGACTTTGCTTGACAGTTGCTTGTACAGAATGTATTTTGGGGTACATGCATGAGGCGCACCGATTGTGATATTATGGTTTTCTCAGTAATGGAATGTGTGCAGCAAGAGAGGAGAGTACGCTAGCTTTTGTTTGTTAAATTATATCTTTACATCCGTATTAATTTTCTGATAAGCAATGGCACCAACCACAAGCCGCCTTAAGCGGTGTCGTCACAGATAATTCGAAAAGGGGGCACGGCTTGAGCCATTGTTTTAGTATACACACATTACCGATTATTAAGGATTATTAACTAATGTGAATTATGTCATAGTCAATGGACACCAAATAAGCACTTACTTGTTGCCATTGATCTCAACATAATCCTTGGGACACATATCATTGCTCTGTCCAGGCTCAAACATAGAAAACCTCTTAAACTGAACTTTCACAAACTTCCCTTTTGGGACCTGAAAGAAGCATAAGAAACAATGAGTTGGTTTTCATTTGACAAAAGCCATACATAGTTGTAGAATTTTACAGTAATATCAAATGTACATACATTTATATAAACGTTCTCATGATACCTCAATATTCCAGACACATTGGATAAGTGGTGGGTAATGAGAAGGAAAGCTTGGGGATGTGAATGTTCCACTGAGTCCAGACAATTTACCACCGCATTCTAGGTGAGGAAAAAAACAAACAAACAAGAGATTTGATTGATTGAGGACAGAAAGCCATAAAGGGATTTGAACTGATCTTCGTGATCATATTATCAGTTCTCTAGTACCTTGACTCTCAAAAGGAATCTGAGAGTAGCTGGCCCTGAATCCCCGAAAGTTCTCCTCCTTGCTGGTGACCAGTGTCAAAAGCATAAAGTTGCTGGAGGAGATGAAAGCCAAAGGTTCCTTGGATTTCCAATTTCCACACTCCCTAAACATAAATAAATCAAACTTGATTTGATTGACAATCTTACAATAAACAGGTACAGTTGGCACACATCACATTAGTAATAATATAACTACCTTTATTTATATAGCACATTTCTTAACTGTTTTACAAAGTACTTTACAACAGCATCATTATTTGCCCACGACACAGTTACAAAGTATTAAACAAATTAGGCCTGTAGATAAAACAATAAGATAAAAAGGCAAACAGATAAGAAATAGAAATTGGGTTTGTGACTATTCATCACTCGAAGTACAATATATATATATATATATCATAAGTTCAAGCAAAGCAGTGAGATGTGTCGAATTGTAAATGTATTTAGGACTGTTACTCACTCTGCCATGACATTCTTTTCAATAGGGGCCAGAGAGTTATACACTTTGATGAAGTCTTGTTCACAGTCTTCCTCGAGGTTAAACGCGTCAAATTGAAGTTTGAGCCTGTAACCAGGATCCGCTCGCAGTCTCCACTCCAAGAATGTGCTTGGCGTGTATGGAGAATCAGGAAAGCCAGGTGTCTGTATTGTGCCCGTTGCACTGCCACGCGTGTTGAGGGAATATGACTTGCGTACTGATGTAAACATTAAAACAGATGAGTCAAGAAAGCCCATCTACATATTTCCCCAAAAATTTTTTACATAGCTATACACATTTATGACAAGAGAAAAAAGTGGTTCTTACCATTAAACTTGGTCTTTATCAGACGTGCATCTAAAGCTGTGAAATGCAGATAGGTAATTGTAACAAAAAAAGATCAGGCACATTCAATGTTTTTAACCAAAAACTGTCAACACCTGTTTAGTATTGGTGGTTGTCAGCATACTGCATACTAATTAACAAAAAAAATCTGAAATGAGTCACAACTTTCTGAAACTGACAGTGCTATACCAATTCTACTTTTAAATGAAATGCTCTTAAGAATTTGGTAACAATGAATTAAAGAGACCCCACATCTTTCAGTTGCAAAATCTTTTAAAAGTGTCTACATCCTAGTTAACATTTCGGCATTGTACCTCCAGACATCAAATTATTGACTTGCAGCCTGTTGCCACCATGACGCCCCATTAAGCGGCCTTGTTGAGCGCCGAATACTTGGTCCATTGAGCCAATTGCTTCATCCACCGAAGACTCGAGACGTTTTGGAACTTCAAACTCCGATATGTAGTAGGCCACAACACTATCTCGCCTGCCGTCGTATCCTTCACTACCATAGGCATAACAATACAAAATCATCAAACATTGAGACATTGCTTTGATTTTAAGGAGGCTGCTTGGTGGTGGTTACAAACAATGAAATAATACCTGAACGCTTGTACTGTGGATCCAACAAAATGTTTGGAAAGCTGTTTATTTTCCGAATAGATATTTTTCAGCTAAAATAAATAAAAATCCATGTTACAATCAGTAATTATATAGCAATAGTATGCAGTTATTTCTTTTTTGTTACTATATGACTTAGTTTTATATATATAATTCTTACCTGTTTGGATGCTTGCGAGGCCAGATTTAGGAACTGCTTACTGTTGGGATCCTCATATGACTCTTCATATGTTTTGTCATTAATGCTCAGTGAGCCACTATAAGACTTAGTTACTTTTTCCTCACTATCTGTAAAAAGAAGTGAGAATGAAGAGTATGGAGTGACTGTTCAACTCACCGATTTCATTCTTACACTTAACATAGGCCAATATAGACGCAGTCTGTGGATTTTGTGCTCTTTTTAAACTAAAGCATTATGAAATGGGATTAAATGCATCCCTTTTGGAGGATGCTGCCATCTGAAGTAATCATAAACTGATATTATTGACCCAATTTGAGGATAAATTAGGGCTTGTTCACATTTTACAGCTTAACACCATGTCAGTATAACATTGTTCTAAATAGTTATAAAGTTGCAGTACTTTTCCAAGTTTTGTTGCGAGACTGTCTAAATGCCACTGTTAACTCAAATGTCATACATCTGTACTCTTAAACAAGTATAAAATAATAACACTCTGAGTTTGGTGGAAAGGCATTTCATTTTTTACTTGTAAGAATCACTTTTGTAATGTGGATATCACAGCCTGCCAATCCCCCCAACAAAACTCAAACAAATAATGATTAACATTATGTCCATACATAATTAAGCCCGTCAGTATAAAGGCCAAAATTCATTTTCAAAAGTCAGATCTGTTCTGCGGAATATGAACTTGCGTACACCATTATGTTTGTGTTGCATAGTATACCATGTAGGTCAATGGCTCTACAGCTTATGTAGCTGGTTGCTACTCTGGTATGAACATTTTGTTTAGTAATAGTAAAAGAGGCATGGATGTTGGACAGAACAAGTGATAGGATGATGGACTTATACTTACAGTGGAAATGCCAAACTAGCAGCCCTGTGGTAAGGGCAAAGATGCCTGCTAATGCAGCAAGTCCAAATCCAAAGTAACACTTCTTCTGCTTCTTCTTCTTAAGGCGTTTCTTCTCAAGCTTGTGATGGTCTGTTGCTTGTAGCAACTGGGCGGCAGTTTCCGAGTCCTTATCCTACAATTGATTTTAAAATTAAAGCAATAATACAGTTGGACAAACAAACATAACAGAGTATGATACTGTAAAAAAAACTAATTTAAATGTCACATGGATTATTTGAATCTCATATGACACATTAGCATACCAGCACAATATATAAGACACTCTACTCATGGCAAGCCAGGATGAGCCAAATTCAATATTTTCATAAATACACACACTTCTGGTACACATCAATAAAACCTGTGGAGTCATCAATGCAGTTGAACTGACAATGACAGGACTGTCTCAATTATATCGTTCATGACCTCTTAAACACTTCGAGAAATGTTGTATGTCAAGAATATTACTAGAGGTCTTGTGAAAGTGTGCAGCGCCCAATGCAGGGGTTGGGCCAAAAACTTTAAACAGAATTAAAGGCATGGATGGGTTTGGGGAGGGTGTGAACAATGCAATTAAATCTCCCAAGCCCCTAACTGTCAACCTCAATAATAAAAAGATTGACATGTAATGATGCAGATTTTTTTTTTTGCAGAATGCTATGGTGGGATGATGTATCTTCTTTTTAAGATCTGCTAACAAATGTACATTTGTTTGGCCTTGATACAGAGAGGAGCAAAAAATAAGTAAGATTAGAAACAAGAATGGGAAGTTTTGACATATGTACGTAAATGATTTAATAACTCAAAAATACTAGTTGTTCCAGTTTTAACCCTCCCTGTATGGAGTAACTCCCTGTTAACAACCAGTTGTTCCAGTTTTTATTATTATGTACAGAAAATGTACTGCAGCGCTTTCCTTACCTATGGGGCTGTAGTTTGTGTCTCAGAACAGAAGTTAGGTAACAATTATGAAAGTAATTTTAAAGCCAAACCTTACAGATTCAAACAATGCTGTTTTGATCTCTAGGAAATGCTACTGTTAATACCATTCCTGCCTTTCTATATCATTTTTATCTTAAAGGTCACTATAGTGATGAGCAAACTGAGCTGTCTGTTCCAAAAAAGTTACATATTTGTTAAGGTGAAAAATCCTTAAACCAGCTCTAATCTGATGGACCACATAAAGAGATTTCAACAGGACAAATCCCAAAGCACTTGTTAGAATCTTGGGCATGCCTAATTCCATGTAAAATACCTGAATCCAGAATGCCTATCACAAACACCACCATAAACGTTTCGGTTTAACCTCAGATCATTATTTTAATGTATATTTTATTTTTAGATGGAAAATACACACAATAAGAATGATTTGTGTGGTAAAATAAAGTAAAAACATGCAATAAAGTTCATATTAGACCGGAGAATTAAGAGAAAACAGAATGTCCCATCAAGAGTCAGTTCACAGATGGAAATAAATGCTGAAGTTAATTCAATGACCACTCCACATCGCCCAAATCGGAATATTAATCTAAGCAAATGTATACGCATAAAATTAAATACCCGGTGCCCCAAAAACCTGTTTATATTTGAAATTGTTTACACTTTAGTTTTGATGTGACAGTACAAGAAAGTACGACCTTGAAATATCAAAAAAGTCTCGCCCATGCCAGCCTCGTTTAACATAACCAAAAAGGGCGACGGCTATTTGTTATCGTTTAGGATATACTGATAGGTTGCAGATAGGCACATCGAGGTTTTACTTACATTGTGTTCGTTGAGTGGCGCATCCATTGTACCTTTGTGATAAAAAAGAAAATTGGCTCCTACCATGCGAAAATGTAAACTGTCTGTAAAATAATGTTTTCACTATCCGTAAGTATGTAGTCCGTAAGCACTACCCATCATTTTAGTCCAATGATGGCAACTGAAACCGGGAACGAGTTATGCAGGTAATAGCCAGCACTTGAAAAAGCTAAGCAAATATCACAAATATTCTTGTTGTTATAGCCTACCAAGTTTGAGTGATTCTTGCCTCACAACTTTCTTGCTCTTAAATGGCGACTAATGGCAGTTCTAAAGGTGACAGCACACAGTAGGTGTTCAAACAAGGAAATTATCATTGCAGTCAAGGACGTCTCTGTGTAAATTCCACTGCACGGAAGTCCACAATTTCTCTTGGGTCCAAATCATTCAATTTAATGCAGTTAATTTCGCATTTAATGTATTTAATTTTACATAGTCTCAGTAATTTTCAATGGACAATGGTTTTCATATTTGACAGTGGGTTTACCAGTGGTTTTTTTTTTTACAGTGTGGTCTGATTTGTATACATGTGTAGTCTTAATAGTCATAGCCTACTACATCAGCTTTTCTCTCTAGCACATCTGGAGCGTAGATTTGAGATTATCAGCACTAGGGGGCATTGTTATCAAATCAAGTTTAAATGTGTTTGTGTGCATGGGGACTGTTGTTCTGTCAACAAAAACCCCTCGCCTCGCGCCATTAAAGCAGGTTATTTTGTGCAGTATGATTACAGTTTTACAACATCAGAATAATTATATTTAACTAAGATCATTCAGGCGCGCGCTTGATGCCAGAATCGTGTATCCAGAAAAAGCAGCAAAACTGAAAGAAAAAAAAAGCTGTGTTGCTTTCTGTGTCAATTACATTTATATTTGCTTCACTTTGAGCCTTATTATATGACTCGGAGTTTATTCTTTTCAGCAAGCTTTTTATGGTATGTTAAAGAGTATTTTCCCTTAATCTTCTTCTGACTGCTGGACTATGTGGAAGATTATGTAAGTAGGCCTATATCTATCTAACTATGTTGTTTAAGGTAAAAATTATAACTCTTAAATATATTTGCCAAAATTTATTTTTTATCTAAGAGGGCAGAAACAAGTTTGTTTATCTGGCAGATATTGAGGAACCACAGGGAAGGGCCAAAAAAAAAAAGTTTAAACATAGGGATAGAACTCTCCATCTTTACTGTTTTAAACATACTGACATCCTCATTCCTTCTAAATTAACAATTAAATATATTAAGAAAATATCTTGTTCCATCAAGACAACAACATGACCCTCAAGGCTTTAACTCAAACCTCTGTCATTTAATAATACTTTGTTATTGTGATTCAGACAGTATCCATTGAACTCCTCCCACTTGGCTGAAAAAACACTATATAAATACAGCATCAGCCCTGTCAACTGCACTGTCTGAGAACTTAGTCGCGTCAAAACATGAAGAGATTGGGCTTGGTTGTTCTTGTGCTTCTCCTGATGCTCTCAGCTGGAGAAGGTAAGCAGTGTGTAGTGTTTTCAAACTACAGTACACTCTGCTTAGACTTAGCGATGAGGTCATTTTGGGGTTGGCCTTACACTGAATACATTGAATCATCAGTAGGCCAAATGCATTCGTTAGTTTACTTATGGATAAGTTGCCAAATTTGGAATGTTGATTCATAGACAATTATGTGCCTCATACTGTGTGCAAAGTGTAATTAAATTGTGATTTTTTATTTACTTTTAGTCTTGCACATAGTTTGCTTTGATTAATGTGCATAGTCCTCTTATATAGGTTATCCATATCATACAGAAATATAAACAATAGTGTAGACAGACACTGTATATGTTTTGCTTTGCCTATTGTGAATATTGTACTGTTCCTTACAGCGGATGATACAGAGATGCAATATTGGACATGTGGATATAGAGGACTCTGCAGGCGGTTCTGCTATTCCCAAGAGTATATTGTTGGTCACCATGGTTGTCCACGCAGATACAGGTGTTAGATTATCACTTAGAATGAATGCAAGCTAAACATACCCACAATGATTAATGACAAAATGGATGTATGGAAATTGTAATGTGCTTATTTCTTATTAAACAATACTTTGTTGACTCAAGTGCGTGTTAGGTACCAGATGAACTTCATAACTTTCTGTTCAATCTTCACAGGTGCTGTGCTATGCGGTTTTAGCAACTATCTGGAGGACATGGAAAAAATCCGGACTGATCTACTTCCAATATCCATTCTTCTGCTTAGTTGCAATGCATGAATATAGGTATATTACTCACAGTGATGTGCGTTGCATATATTTTGTTTGATTTGGAGAGTGAAAAACACACAACCCATATCATTTTCTGCAGTGCTTTCTATTAATAAAACCAATGCATTGACAAACTGGTTTTGAACTGAAAAAAAAATAGCTTGCAATAAATTCTTAAAAAATTGTTAAGAGTTTGTTCTTTGATTTATTTATGCTTTTTTAGTTAAGTCTTTGATCATCTTACCTAAGATGTGCGGTTTGCATTTTGTCAGTGTCAGATCAATAAGTTGTATATTTCCACAAAACTTAATTTGATAAAAGCTGTCAGATTTTATGATTGATAACCATTTAAGAATCAAGGACAATGATGAGTTACAGGGTTCTAATTTGATACTGATGATATGTTTGTTTGTATTTTTTACTAATCCTTCATTGCCCATTTGGATCAAGCTGTCAAGTTAGTTTGTCTGGTGTGGTATTCTTTCCCCCCTGCATTCTATCACTACAAAACAACAGTCAAGTGACCCAAATAGCTATGACGGAATGAAGCTTTGCGAATGAAGTGTTTGCTATGTTTGGATTGTGGTCAAAGGTCAAACTATGCTACCAGCAATTGGTAACAATTTTACATTGTGGACCATAAAAAGAAAATTGTACATTTCCAGAAACAGACTTTGGGCAGTGTGCACTGCATCATTCAAAGATGGTTAAAATATTATTGTTTTTTCACACACAATAGGGAAATAGAAGAAAAATAGATATAGAAAAATAATTAGTTACTAGGGTTTAAATCTGATAGATCACTCACAATAATATGAGTAGAATAACTTAAACATGCTGACTACCATGTCAATAATTCATTTTCTCTGTCACAAATGGAAACACTGGGAGTACAATGAGAGTTGGTGTTTGAAGATGGTTTGTGGCTGGCCTGGTGAACCAGAGGTTAAAGGCATGGATGTTATCCGTAAACATGTGCCACTGCATTGTGGCATTGCATTGTGTCGTCTGGGTTATCGTTCTATCTTTGTACCTCTACCGCTATTCAGTCAGGGCAGCGTGACACAGCCACAATGGGGTAAACCCCTACAAATCTGTTTACATGAGGTTTTCTATTACACAGTTATATCACAGCAAACCACAGAGAGATCACAGTAGGACTGTTGAAGAAAAATACAATCACAGTAGGACTGTTGAAGAAAAATACTATGTATAAACTATTTTGGACCATTATGCTAAATAACCAATACAATTACAAAAAAACACAAAGATTTGAAATAGATAATATAAAACTATTGTATTTAAATTAATATTTTACTGCGTTTAGCCTAAACTATGTGCGTTTAGTCTAGCATTGAATTAAATTGTTTAGTTTTTAAAATTATTTTAACTAATGGGAACTATCTATATTGGCTGACTTTACTCAGTGAAGATATCACTAGGAGCCTCTGAACAACCATTGACTGGTTTCAAAACAATGCCAACTCTGACTCACCAACACTTTTGTGCAATGCCCAACCATTTCAGGCCTCTCAAAATCAGGCTAGTAAGAAACATAAGCAAATACGTTGCTGTTTTGTTACTTTACTCCAAGAAGTTACATTTTGATGACCTCCACTAAACTGCATTCATGCATTCATTCGTCATATAGCCTACTTGCAATGAAGGATCCTGAACTGGAGAGCTTACATTAATCAATTTACCTGTTATATTTAATGCAAAAAGTAATATGGGTTGGTCAAAAAGTAAAGAATTCAGCATGTTCAGAATTCAGATAACTTGTGCCCTGTTACAAAACAACACTGTTTCCAACAGGCCTATCCACCTACTCAATAGGAAGAAAAATAAACTTTTAAAGACTTTTAAAGTTTGACCTTCATAGAACAATATGTTTGCTGAGCAGATATTGGGATTTGTTGTACAGCTTGTATGACATAATAATATCATCAAAGTTCACTTTAACGCAGATAAACATTTACTATTACTGAAACGCCCCAGATTGAAGTATAATTCCCTGTACGGAGCACCATATATTTTGTAGTGCAGTCATTGGGTGTAGGCTCTGTCTCCGTCTTGTTTTGCAACTAGTGTGCTGGACTACCATTAAACAATTAGATCGACGGCAAAACGTATACAATATATATGATTTTTTTGTATTTATAAAAAAGTGGTCTGGAATTGAAATACCTCACCTTTATGCAATCTTTTGTTTTCAAATTCACTCCCATCCGCTAGATGGCAGCCTGGTGTGAAGGCTGGCTTAGATTTGAGTCTCCGACGTTGTTGTGGTAACTGGTTAGTTTTTGAAATGGATGAAATATATTCGGAGAAGGTTGATGAATGGTTCATCGACTCTCTTAAAATGTGAGTCTTAAAGTATAATTATTTGGCTGACATTCCATGTTATAATACTTGCAGCTATTGAGATCTAAATGCCAAAGAAACATTATTGAGTAATGATGTGAAACTGGTGGACTGTGGTGCTGATGTGCTGTACCCGTCCTTAGTTTTGTACACAAACTGGGACTATAACGTTAATATCTCCGTTTGACACTTTGTATATCTGTTGTTGGCAAACAAATTCTTCCAACAAGTTTAAAGTCTCACAATGTTCCAGATATAAGGATCTCCACGTGTATCAACTCGAACAACCTACGAGGGTATTAGAGTGGACAGCAGGAAAAAGTGAGTGGGCCTACTTTAATTTAGGCTAGTGGGAATAGAAGATACATTAAACTGCGTCCATGACAGTTTTTACAATTTATGAATATGCTGATTTAGGATTTGCTTTGAATTACTAAGAATGAACCCTACAATGCTACGTGCTAATCTGGGTTAAGCAGTTAATGCACTAGGTGGAGAATGAAGGGGTGCAATAAAAAACAATGTATTATGATTATATTTATTTATATAATAGACAACTTTCATTATGTTTTTTTCCTCAGCTATTTGTGTTGCAGGTTACAGTACATCAAAAAATGAAATTTTAGAGTTGCTTTTACCGCTGAAACTTTTTGCAGATGAGAAAAAGGTAAAGACAATGGAAAAGTGTACTTTCATTAGAATTTGGCGGTTTAGATTTTGTTCATTTAAATGTCACTGCCCTCCAATACTCTTCTGTTGTTTCTTCTCAGGGTCTTTGTGCACAGCGAGATTTCAAAGTGATCAATGGAGGTTTCACAAATGGCCCTGTTACATGCCTTAAACACATTCCAGGAACAAGGTATTTATTACACTTTTAGACAGACATAAGATTCATACTCCAACCCGTTCAGCAATGATTTAATTTAAATAAATCGATGGTTTTCTAAAACATTATTACACTATTATATTATAACATTATTACATCCATCCATCCATCCATTAGCTATACCGCTTATCCTATGCAGGGTCGCGGGGGGGCTGGAGCTTATTATTACATTATTTTTAAATTACAATGTTTTCTGAAAAAGGTGTGTTGTTTCCAATGATGGCATCAGCTCCAAACTGCAAGTATGGGACATTGGAAGGGAGGACAATGGTGAGAGCTTTTCAGAAATTTATGTTCAGAACAAGTCCAGATGAAGCTTTATATTGTTATTACAAGAAAGGGTTTTAGGTCATAATGGCTATTGCAGAGAAGCCTATTTGCTATTTTCATCTGAATGCTGTTAGGTCTCATTTTAGTGTGCTATTAATAGATGTGATCAAAAGGAGAGCAAACTGCATTGAGTCTACAAGTGTGTCAGAGAAAGGTAGCAAGATTGCTGCTGGATTATCCTCAGAACCTAGAGTTCTTCATGGATCTGAAATCAGAGATATTCAACTAACTGATCTGTCATCAGGAAAATCTCTCTATGCAATAGGTAAACTATTATTTTTGCTGGAAGATTCCTTTTTTTCACACGGTTATGGTTTATAAATAAGAGTTCATACATCTTTTTTGTTTTTCTTCTCGATAGGAACTAATACTTCAGACTTGCTAAGTTCCCTGAAGTTTGTGGAAGACAGTGTGTTTGTTGCTTGTTCTTGTAATGGGGACCTCTATGTGGGAGATACAAGGTCAAATATGGTTCCTCATCTCACGAAAGCCGGAAAGAGCGACGCTTCCTACTGGTGCATGGACGTCTCTACACATCCGTTACCTTCAAACCCGACCTCCAGCAGTGTTGCAATGCTGTCTTCGTCGTGCCAGGTCCTGGTTTCTGATCTGAGGGACTTAAGTAGCCCTGTTTGCCAAGTCCAATTGCCTATCCAATGCAATAGTTTTAATCCTGACTTTTTGAATGTGACATGGGCACCAGTGTTGGACAACTGCATAGCTGTGTCAGGTAGGCAACAATCCGTATTGTCAGTTTCACAATGGTAGAGCCAAATTTACTGTCCTTATTTACGCGTCCACCCTAAAAACTTGTGGTCCAAATGATTGTCTCTTGATTTGTTTTGATTGGTTAATTTGTTTGATTTGTAATTTGCGTTTCAGGTTTTAATGGAGTGGTGCAAATATTTGACACTACTGCATGGAGACCAGAGATGAAGGTAGTCCAACCTCTCTTTGAACACCAGGGCCATATGATGTCCCCCGTCTCTCACTGTCCGCCGGCTTCGATCACGTCCCATATATGGCACCCAAGTCGGCCGCAGACCGTCATCTCTGCAGCCACAGATGGCTCTGTTCATGTGTGGGACTGGGTTGACAAAAGGGCTGCCTGTTGCTGACATTAAAAACCCCTTTGTTTAACATTACCCCAAATGTAGACCAAGACATCTCTGATAACAAGTTTAGAACATACTACTGGTTTAACCATCCCGCTTCTGCATTTATACCCACTGTTGAATGCACATATTTCAAAAGGTTTTCTCCAAAATGTAAGTATACAAAAACAGCTGGGCAAGAGCTAATTGGTCTTTTTAGTCATCCAAAGAGAGTGAAACAACGCATGGCTACACAACAATCACAATATCTCAGGTATCTTCCTGCTGCCATATTTCCTCTAAAGGCCTGTTGTGTTTATGGATATGCTGTGGGGTATTACAGTAGAAAAGTAGGGATTCAGAATGTTGAAAGAATTGCTGAAATTGGATGTGTTTAAACATTAGTACTTTCAGTTCTAGAATTAATTTTCAGTGCCTGCCAGATGTGTTAATGTTAATTCTATTTGAAATGTGTATTTACATCTGGAGCCCAGTGAGAAGCAGAAAAGATTGCACACCACGTTTGCATACCAGTGCACATTTTATTAATTTGTTTGGTTTCAGTTAGTTAATCACACATTTTCACTTTTTTTTAATGTGTGTGTTTGATATTGTTTCAGTCAAAAACACCATGTAGGTGCAAATCAAAATCTAGCAAGTAGGTTTTAATCAATCAAGGTGATTAAACATGCATTTGTTAATAGAAGGGTATAGCAATTTGAGGACAATATGTTTTTATGAAGTAGTCAAAGTTTCTAAATACATTATTTTGTTGACAATGTTTCCATCAATGCCTTTTTTAAGTTTATTTGAATAATACAGAGGTATTTCAGTACCAATTCTCACAGTGAAAGATTTACAGTGTTGGTGGTGTAATAATTACAATATCATTAGTCTCTCTTATCAGTGGCCAGCATGACATCGGTAAGGGTAAAAGACGCAAACGCAATCTGCTCGAGCTCACTCTCGTTCCCACATTCCATTAGGCAAGCAAAGTGCTTATTGTTGTCACTGTAAGCCAGGTCTGAGTAACCACTGGGTCCCTTGTTGATGATCCAAGGGTTACCCCAACCAGACGGGTCCTCTGGGGAACAATTCAGATACACTCCCAAATCTTTTCTTTCACTCGCAGACGTCGGGTGGCTATAGAGAATCCAAGTTTGCATATTTGCTTGAGAAGGAAAACCAATAACACTGCCTTGGCAACCTCGTCCAGTTTCGACAAGCTTTTGAGCCAAACGAGGTTTATCAAAATCAAACCCACCAGTCGCACTAAGAGCTTCCACTCTATACCCTCCTGTGTTTCGGGCATTGCAATAGAGATGGCTGCTGCCTTCATGGTTTACAATTTCTGCCATTTCACATTCCAGTGATTTTCTTTCAAGCATTTTCCCTATTTGCCAAGATTTGCCAAAGTCATCGCTGTAGATTGAAAGTGCATACGGGCACACTGCAAAAGGGTTAGGGATGCATACCCATTTACTGTGTACATAGTAGGCATAAGCTGGAACAATCAATCTTCCACTATTCATTTGAATGCCATGACCTGGCCCAACAGCAAAGGTGGCCCAATTTTTTGTGCTTTCGCCAGTCATACTTTCTGTTAAGTCAGTCACCTGGGTCCAGCTCTCACCTTCATCTTGGCTTGAGACATAGCACAAACGGGCCTGGTTTTTACCTGTAAAGATCTGCCAACACTCTGAAGTTTTGCCATAGACACAGATGAAAAACAAAAACAGTGTTTTGCTGTTCTTCTCGTACACCGGGCATGGGTTCATGGTGCGACGATTTGGAAGAGATGCTGTTGGCAAGTCCTTAGTAGGTGACCACTATTAGAAGATGAAAAATGTGTGTGAAGCACAAGTATTACAAAAGCAGAATAGATTGTTTACACTCTAAATTTGGTAGACGCCCCAACAAACCTGTAATGATAGCTGTAAATGGGTTTGATCATCACCTGAATAGATCCACCATGTAATGTCCCTCGCCTTAAGACAAGGCTTTCAGCAGCATGGTCTGAAGCAGACTTCCGCTTCTCTGCGAAGGCCAAGAAGGTATTACTGTCCTTCAAATGGATGAGAGCAGGAATTCTGTAAGTTGTCCCAGTTGGCTCCCTCTCAAACAAAGTAGTTTTCAAAGGTTCATTCCCAATTCTGGATGGTCTATTGTCCATTGTTTAACTACTTTTGATGCAATACTGACAATTTGTTCTTATGAATCCCTAGGAAATGGGATTTGCTGCAAAAACATGTCATATAAACAAAAAAGTAAGAGTTAGGCCTATTTATACCCAACTAGGCGGTTTCAAGTGCAATGTCATAACTGATTACAAAAACAAAGTACATTGTAAAAGAGATGTGATTATCAGTAGCTGTGGTAGTAAATAATTAGAGGTACTTGCTTTTCAAACAAACCTTGACAACAAGTGTAACTCAGAAACATGCAATCAACAATCTCCATGCAGTAACTCCATGATAGTAACAGTGAATGAGAAGCTTGGACTTTGTCTATCATGTGTTCACAGCTCCTAACAGTTCACAGTTCAACACACTTTATTGACAGTACTTTTGTTGGTTATATATGTACCAAGAATAATAAACAATGGCTTTTTTAATATATAATTTAATTTATAGTGTCTTTGTCTATCTAAGGTCTCTCTTAGAATGAAAAGAAAAAGAAAATAAAAAAAACAAACAAATCATATCCAGTATACAGTTTATGTGTTGTAAACCAAAATAGGCCCAATTATTTTTAGGCACTACGAGTTAGATTACAGCAGGGGCCACCAAAATATGGCAATATCGTTGACCAACCTCAAGCTTTTGTTGGTCAAGTTTGTTTGTTTTCCAGCCATTTACAGTCTGTTAATCATCCTTCCTCATGTATAGCTTTTATTTTTTTATTTTTATTTTTTTTACTTCTCTGTATAGCAGGCAAGGGCACACAAGGACGAGGTGTGGTCACAATAGTGGTAGTATTTAGCGTACTTGGCTCATTCCTTGTAATCTAGACAGAAATAAACAATTTGTAAATACAGTAACTTAAACATTATTCTCTCCTGTCTTATCCATGGCTTGCATGACGTCACCAAGAGTAAACAACACAAAGGCAATTTGTTCAAGTTCACTGTCTTTCCCACATTCCATTAGGCAGCCAAAGTGTGTCATGTTGTCAGTGTACGCTAGGTCTGAGTAACCACTCGGCCCCCTGTGGAGGATCCAAGGTTGGTCCCATCCAGATGAAAGGAGGGGGGAACGATTCAAATACACTCCCAAGTCTCTCCTTTTGGATGTATGAGTAGGGTGGGTATACAGCAGCCAGGTTTGAGAATCTGTGGAAAACGTAGATGTTGCATCACCAACGCAACCGGCAATTTTATGATTTGAAGCAAATTCAGGGGCCGGAAAGCCAACCACACTTCCTTGGCATCCATGGCGTGGCTCAATAAGCTGTGGAGCCAAGCGGGGTTTGTCAAAATAAAAGCCACCGCTTTCACTTAAAGCTTCCACTCTATGGCCCCGTTTGTTCCGGGCATTGCAGTAAAGATGACTTCTGCCCTCACGGTCTATAATCTCTGCCATTTCACATTCACATGACATCCTTTGAAGCATTTTGCCTACCTGCCATGTCTGGCCAAAATCATCACTGTATATCGAGAGTGCATATGGCTGCACTGTATATGGCACAGGTAGGGAGCAACATCTAAAAGAAATATAGTACACATAAGCTGGAATAATCAGTCGTCCATTTTGCAGTTGAATCCCGTGCCCTGGCCCAACGGCGAATGTGGCCCACCTTTTGACACTTTTTCCAATCACAATATCTGTCAAGTCTTTTGTCTGACTCCAGCTTTGGCCTTCATCCTGACTGGTGACATAACACAGACGAGCCTGGTTCTTTCCTGTAACTATTTGGCGATGCTCCGGGCTGTTGCCCAAAACGCAGATAAAAAACAGGAACAAAGTTTTGCTAATCCTTTCGTACACCGGGCATGGATTCATGGTACGGTGTTCTGGAAGACATGCCGTTGATAGTTCCTGAGATGGGGACCACTGCAGATAACATGTAAACATTGAATAAAATAAACAAAACAACGATCATTTTAATATTAACTTTTGAGTAACGTTAGATAGATTCCATATTACAACCTTGATCTCAGAGTTATAGGCATAATGGTTCGCAAACCTGAATGGATCCATCATCACGAAATGATCCTCTCCTCATCACAAGAATTTTGGCTTCACAGTCAGAAGGAGATGACCTCTTCTCTGCAAAGGCAAAAAATCCACGGGTCTCTTTCAGATATATTAGAGAAGGAATTCTGTATGTTATCCCAGATGACTCCTTCTCGAACAGAGTTGTTTTTAAAGGCTGTTTGTTGAATGCATTACTTGACGATTCATTGCCCATGATTAAAATGTTTTTTCTAGCCTATCCTGAAGTGTTTCAATACTCGAAGTTATGCACGTTACAAAGAATGCTAGCAAAATGTTTTGCTAAAGCCAGGCAGCTAAGAGCGATGCTAACTAGCACGGAACTGCAGAGAAGCTCATAAGTGCATTTTGGTGATTTGTGCGGTCAATTGTTGCCTTTTATAATGTCACCAGGCTACCCCGAGCAAAGAAAAGTATCTTTGTGTCCCTTCCCTCTTAATGTCCCCTCCTGACTGTACGGATGCGTTCCTAATTTCCTCCACTCTGAATAGGAATGTTGTTAGAGGAAAGTGAAATACTCCTTTTCAAACACGAGGGGGCAGTAAGCGGGAGAAAAAAGTGAGTGGCGTCACGTCACCCCGCCTTGCGCGGGCGGAGTCACTCCACTCCACTTTACCTGAGTTCCAGAGAAATACGCCCGTTTAGTTAAACTGTCTTTAAACTGTCTAAACAATTGTGCAGTTACTATTATAAAATGTGTACGTTCTTAGTTTCATAAAACCCTTGCCTAAAACGTGCGGCAGCTATAAAATCGGTCAAATGAGTCAATGGCTTAACTGTTTCTAGGCCTACAGTTTAGCAAGTAGTTTAACAACGTGAACAAGAGTTAGGCTTATTTAAAGACACTATAGGCAACATTTTTGTATTAACGCATTATCAATACCTGTCTACAGTTTGCACATTGTAATGTATATGGGAGAACTACATAAACAGCTTCTCGACAAAAAAAAGTTGAAAGCCCATTATTCCCACCACTCCTCGCCTGGTCCACTCTATTAAGATAAGGCATAGCGTGGGCCGGAGACGTACCTACTGAACGCGTTGTTTTCAGATGCCTGGCGGCGGACACCTTTATAATATTGAATATTGAGACTGCAAGAGAACTTATCTGAATGGCGATTTTTTTAATTCTCCCATAACCATTGATAATACACAACAACAAAAAGTTGCCTATAGATATAGTCTGGCTTTAAGATTCTTTTTCAAGGACGCAGATTGTAATTACAAAATAATTTCAAATTTGAAAGCAACTTGCTGGATGTTCTTTAAGTTAAATGAAAGGGAAAGTATGATCTAGCCATGTATTCAGTTCAGTTCAGTAATGAATAATTGGCTACTAGGCCAACTACTAGGCTACTCTGGTCTAGGTACTCAGGCGCGTCATCTGCTGGTTGAAACTGAAAGAGTCATGTTACCTGATGTTGCCATGATACCGAACGTTTCCTTGAGAATGAGAGCATAACTTTTCGTTCCATTTAGCTAATGTTGGCTTACGTTACAAACCATTTAAAAGCTAACTATCGATGCTTTATCTCTGGGAGATGCTTTATAGCTTAAATTAGCAAGAGTTAAAAGTTACGGTGGTGCATCTCGCTCCTGCGTCCTTTCAAATGGCTACAGATGACTGCTACAAATTAGATTATGGGGAAAGTTACCCTTCCAACTGTTTCCCCGTCCGATCATTCATCTATCAAAAAAAAGAAGGTAATATCGTACTACCTTCAACACTTCCCCATGTGCGCATGCGAGATAGCGGTAGCATTTTTGTAGGCCATATATGAATGCATATCACATGCAGGGTGCAGTATGTTTTGAATAATATTGGATCTGTCCAAAACAAATAAACATCAAATGGAATTTGTTTTCTAAATATATTTTATACCTACTTCACCAAAACTGTTCAAAACTAGGAACAGTCAGGCTTGAACCAGCTTGGTTCACATACGACCGTGCATAAAATCCCAAGGCCCACATAGGACAAAAATGGTCGGTAGGAGGCACGAGCCCCCATCCTACCAACCCTATAATTAATGAATTAATTATTAATAAAAATAATGCAATATGTGCCCTTAGAGCTAGGACCAAGACAAAGTTACTTATTTGGTTTGGTTGGGGACTAAAAAGATTACAAAAGACCACAATAGGACACACAATTTATCCTTAACTCGTAATTCTGTAACAAAATCTTCCTTCGATGGCCTTAGGTGCTGGACATTGGCTTGTTGCTCACAAAAAGGCAATGGACAAACAATACAAGAAGAAACAAAGTTTGTATTTTTTTGGTGAAAGATGGCAAAAGCTTGACAAATCAGCGAATAAAGTTTGTACTTTAGATGGACAACTACTGGTAAGTAAAGCTGTTACACATATGAAGGTTTTAAGATAGGCCTACTCTAGCTTTCTCAAGGTCAACCTTTGAACTTGAAATGTTTAAGGGTTGGTGACTGTTTGACTATAAACCCGTACTAATGGTTTATATACACTTTTCCCTTTTTCTTTGTAGATCGAGTTGCATTGTGTGGACAAGCCATCTGACCTGTGCTCTGTTGACATCAGTGATCGAAACCTAAGCTCTGTAAGTTTACAAATTTAATAGGTTTGAATTGTTGTTTGAATTGTTTACATCTTGAAAAATAACTACTTACCTTCCACATTTTAACTTTTGCCCAGAAAGAAATGCTGCTTTGAGCCACAATAGTTGTCGGAAATGTTGTGGCCTACATTCAGTATCTAAGAGTAATTAACCCTAAATATATTGCAAACAATACCTGACTTTTTCCTTTTTTCTTTTTCTTATTACAAGCACTAAAAATACAGGAAATATTCATATTTTTCCTTTGGAGTAGGCTTTGGAGTTGGTATGACCCTCGAAGAGCATCAGATTAGACATTTTGTACAATCTGAATTAAAATTAGCGTTTCGTTCAAGATAGCTGTACAAACTACAAATAGGCAAAGACTACAGGCATACATCAATGGTTATTGTTTGTTTTTTGCTTTGTCCAACAGGTCAAGTCCGAAGATTTTGAACATTTTGTAAATGTAGCTTACGTCAATGCATCAGACAACACCCTTTCTTTAGGTACTGTTTTATATATTATAATTTATTTAAAGGTGCAGTATGTAAGTTTGAATTCCTAGTAATAAATTAAATTTTTTATGTTTTTTTACGTTTATTACACACCTCCTGGAAGATATCATTAAACCAAATTCTCACAGAGAAGGTTCGCTATATTTGAGCACCCTGGGCCCTGTCTTCAGCTTTTAAAAAATCTAGGGAGGCCCGCCTTTCCCCAACCAATCAGGAGAGTTTTTGCAAGGAGTAAGGGCTACCGGCCTCTCAATCACCTTAGGAGCACACTCCTAGGTCCTCCTGCTTACAGCGTCACCCTCCAAACAAGCTTGTTGTTACAATTCGTATGCAGCAGCGGTGTGTGAACTAGTACTAGCTGCAAGGCGGCTGAAGTCATTGCATGTCATCAAAAGACTTGGCTTGTCAAATCGCCATGTGCAGTTTTAGAACATTAGGAAGTATCGTGCCAGATTTATGTCAAAAAGGAATTATTCATTTACATGCATGTGCTGGATATACTCAGCAACCTATAGTAGCTATGGTGCCAATCCTAGCTAAATAAAACCGATTGTCATGCACTAGCTCATACTAATAGGGGAATAAAATTATGAAATTGTTTTTGTTAATGTTAGCTAATTGTATGTCGTTACCATGGAAACGGTCATTTGTGTCTTTGCTCATTGCTTTGGTGTGAACCACTCAGTTTTAGAGCGTTTACGTTTCTCACCTCGGAATCAGACATCGCTTTTTGCACGCGCACAGGTACGTGTGGGATGGGAGGGACCAAAGACTGAGGAGCTTGGCCTTTTTGAGTGTTGTGATACAAATTCCTGCAATTTTTCCCCCAATTCTCTAAAACTACATACTGCACCTTTAGCCTGTTGGGTTCAGCACAATTTTACATATATTTTAAGAGCAATTATATATTTGTTTTTTGCTGTTTTTTTCTGAAACTTGAATTCATAATTATTTATTTACTTTTAAAAGGGTCTTTTAGCCAATTTAGCTCATTAAGGGAGCTTGATCTGTCCCTGAATGGCATCTGCAACATGCCATTCAATCCTGTGGATTTCACTCATCTGGAGGTAAAGTTATTCCTGCAAATTGTATTATTTTATCCCCATTCCAAACAAATTAGATATTTTGTGACAGCCTTGTTGTCTGATTTACTAGTGAAAAAGAATACTAGAATACATTTTGAAACAATGCTGAAGTATAGACTGAACAACAAGCTGAAGCATTTACATTTTAAATCGACCTTGTAGGAGCATTTAGAAAAACTTGACAGTAAAATGACAACCCAACCACAACCACCATTTTCACAAAAGGGTTAACATGGGGATTGAATTTGTGATATTCAACTGACTCATGAACTGTTCTGATTAACAGATATTGGACTTGTCATACAACAATCTGTCTGATAATGACATCATGGCTATTGGTTTACTTCCTTGTCTGAAAGTTCTTCATCTAACTGGTAATCAGCTCCAGGATCTTCCTACTAACTTTGCTTCCGACAACCATGACCTGAAACTTTGGTCAGTATCTTACATTCAAATCTTACATTCAATTGGGTGGCATTCCGAATAGCAGTTTGATGGACTAGGCATATATTGTATACTGTATTTGCACTTAAATTGTGCACACCGGCGTATATTCCGTACAACATTGCACAGAATATGCAGTACATTAAAGAACCACTCTGCTTCTTTTCAGCAGGTCAAACGAGAAAGAATGCATGTGGTTTAGGGTCCTTGAGGTGCTTATGTTAGACGACAACAAGCTGTCTTCTGAGGTCTTCCACAAACTTGCCCACCTGAAAAAGTCTGTAATGTTTTTAATGTCTGGCATAATGAGAGGTTAATGAGGGCAATTTAAATGCTTACCAATGCTAATGGTTGTTCTCTTGACATGTATAAAGGCTGCAGCATTTAAACCTGCAGGGTAACAACATATCTGAAATACCGTATTTACATCACCAAGATTTGAATAAGCAAGAATCTGAAGAACAGAAATTAGGTAACTTGTTATTATTTGGTAAATTTATATGCTTGGCACAATATTGTATGGTCCCTTATCTTTTCTCACATGACCTTAGGCATATTTTACTTTATTTTTTAAATCCAGATAATAATTCCATCCAAAGCAATGGGCATGAGAATATCACAAAAAAGTCGAAGGTAAAAATTGAAAATATGTTTGTTCAGTTAAACATCACTCAAATATTTAACCAAATCCTATCCTACATACAATTAAAACATTGTATCCTAAAGGATGAATGTGGTCTGCTCTTGAATAAAGCCACCGGTCAAATCTCCCTTGACTCTGAGGTCAGCTCAGACTCTGACTCTTATGAAGCTATCTTTTTGCCACTTCCAGAGCTTCATTTTCTGAACTTGGCTGACAATAAGGTTAGTACTATGTGCTGTGGATATATTTAAGCAAGGTATGGTGTGCACGTTTATTCTAAATATTGCTCTTGTATTACCATCACTCAGATTTTTGAAGAAGAAGCACTATTAGCTGTGGCTCTTTTCCCTATGCTCCATGAGATTGTTATTCACTCCAACCCTCTAACCATACATAAAAGCGGTATGTGTACTTTTTTTTTTTTTTTACAGCACATCATTTCAGTTCAAATCAATACAATGCGACTATTAACAAGTTGTTATTTCATAATATTGTGTTTGTGGTTTTGTTGCAGGGGACCCACCGTTGCTTACCTACTTTCTTCAAGAACGGTTGGGTATTAGAATAAGGCGCAAGAAGACACCAGACATTGTGAAACCTCGATTCATGTTGCCGACTGATTCAAAACGAAAGGTTAGAATACATTAAAAAAACGTAGTTGCTCCTTAACTTCATAGTTACCTATCTCTATGAAGTTTCTATTGAAATTCTAGGTACTGTGCATCCCCATGTTATCCAATAGTACAGCAGCAGCAAAGGCACACTAGTACACATCCGTGCCATTTGTTTATTTTGAGTTTCTGGCTTCACTTCCTTTTTCTGATCCCAAAGTTTGACAGCACTCCCAATCACAGTTAGCTAGGCCAAGGTAATTTAGGGAAAAGGAAGCACTGCTTCCACTGTACATGCTGTCTTACAAGCGAATGGTTTCCTTGCTGGGTGGGACCAAGGTGATTGCTAATGACTGATTACGTGACTGGAGTATTTTCTGAGTTTTGTTTTGTTTTAGGTGACTACAACAATTCCAAAAGTGCCAAAGATTCCTGTATTAATGGAAGCAGCTTGCAGTTCATTGTTGGATCAAAATGTTTTTATGGAGGAGAAATTTAGTGCATATTCATGCAGTAGCCCCCTCACCAAAGAGACATTTTCTGCACTGACTAATGTTGAGGAACCTGAAGAAACATACATGCCTCAGAGCAATGAGGCAGTAAATAGTGCAGAAGAATCGGCATTGAATACCCCCCGAAATGCAGAGCCATTCTTTGTAACTCAGGTATGTAACGTTTATTGTATACCGTGTTAACATTCTTAGTTAAGGAATGTTGTTGTAATGCTTTGTGGTTCATTTCAGGTGACCGAGTTAACTGATTCTGAGAACCCTTTGCCACCCGGTGAGAGTGAAAACGATGAGAAGATGGTCAAAATAGATTTCCCTGACAATCTTGGAATCTTCAAAGATTGTGAACCGCTTTTGGATGTGGAAGAAGATGCTTATCCTATTGGTGAGGGCAATACCTGATTCATGAAGCTCCCTGGTCTTCAGTTTATGTTTTGATATAATGTTGCTTGATGCAGGGTTGCTGCTTGTAGTGCAAAGATCTGCCGCAGAACTTGCACACCATTGAAAAAGATTTTAGGAGAGGTCCAAGTGGGACCAGGTATGTGCATGTATTCTTAAGGAGACCCTTTTGGTTTGTCTGCGACAGGAATTCAACACTCTGTTCGGATGTTGGAAGGAACACTAAAGAACCTCCTTGTTTATAGAGATTCTAAACCAAAACTTGACAGCCTACAGAAACCATACAAAGAAAAAGAAAGAAAGGTTTGCAATACAATTGTAATTGATCAATTCAATAATACAAAGTCAGATTGTAACACTTTCAGTACATTCATTACCAAATTGTTTTGTTTGTACAGCTTAAAAAACTTGAACCGATGCAATCAAGAAAGCATAAAGGACAGAGAGTTCAGGAAATGCTAACAGCAATTAAAGAGAGGGAGACGATCAGAGAAGTACCCCTAAGTAATTTCCCATTTTAAATCTGATACATTTAAAATTACTTTATATTTATGTTTGAAATCAATAATGCTTTGTTGTAAATAATCAAAACTTTTTTAGGTAAAGTCCTGCATAGTAATGATGTCTCTGAGGAAGAATATGAAAAGGCCTTGGCTCTGTTAAAGGATATGAAGAAAAAGTACCAAATGGTTTACATAAAAGCAGTGGAGCAAGCAATTCGTATCGAGTCTGAGACAACAAGTGAACATATGTAGACCACACTGTTCAGTTCACTGTTGAAAAATAAAACATGTTTGTGACATTTTTTGCATTCAGTATTATATAACCTTTTGCTCAAATAAATACTATAGCCTATAAAACAGTAAGGTATCCTTTAATTACAGTTACACTATCCATACACCTATACAAACGTAACAAAGGGCACAAAAAAAAACATTACTTGTTCTAGGAAAAAGTTTTTATTTCAATCACTTGCAGCTGACAACAAGCTCTGGTCGACCATACAGCAGGCACAGGGCACTGCTAGGTGAAAGGTCGCGTTGTTGCACTCACATTAAATAACACTGAAAATAGAATAATTCAGGGAGCAAAACCTCTCAAACTACTTTAAATGCCAAATAAATAAAAAAAAACGAATTGCAACGGAGCCTAGTTTGCAAACACAAAACAGGAAGTGCATCACATCATACGCGTATTCGCGCGCGCTCTTGAGTCTCGGGTTTGTGGCGTGAACTTGCATAATATTGACTGCTTGCTTACAACGATGGACGAACTTTATCTGGACAATATTGATGAATTCATTAACGACCAAAACAAAGTAGTAAGTGTCGACGTTCGCTAAAGTATGTCCAAACTATCTAATGCGATTTTGACGTATCTCTTGCAAGCCAAGGATAGAGGATACTGCCAACCCCGGGTGTATTAATTTTAACGCGATAGCGTCATAGCTAGCTAACAATTATCTCTAACCAATTAATGTTAAACCGTATGTCACTTCCAGTTTGTTTAAGAATCAGCGCTGCATGCCTCATGATTTAGTTTGACTAGCCATTATCTACATTGAACACGTCTAGCTAACGATGTTAGGCGGAGTAGCATACAATGTGAAGACCAACACAATAATTTAGAAATGCAACAGTAAAGAGCCGTTGATTATGATATTTCAGTCACTGCAAGATTTTCACTATCTGAAAAATCTGTGTACGAGATGCCAAAAACGTCATGCCAAGGTACCCTATATTACCTGGTTGGAGATCGGGAACTCCATTCAAAACTATTTGTAAAGTTTTTTAGTGAGCAGCGTGCTGAATTTAGGAGTTGTGTTGGTAACGTTACTCCTAGGATATGCCAAGGCATGGTGATTATCGAGGCAAGGATTATCAGGACAGGAGGGCGCATTAAGGAGCTGTATCATATGCAATTGATTTAAAAACGCATACTCAAATTGGTAATAGTCTGTAGATTAAGAGTGCAAGGAAATTCTATCAGTTCGATTCTTTACATGTTGGTCAGGAATCTGCATGAATATGAAAACAACGTACCTGAAAAAACCCTACTAAGATCCATAATGACTTTATGCAGAGGCAAATTCACCTGTCATAAGTAGCCTAAATGTTGTTGTTTTCACGATGCTTAACTTCTTTATTTAAATTTTTTTTATGTCCGTCTGTCCAACCAACTAAATATAATTATTGTAATATGTTGTATGATTTAAACAGGTTACATACAAATGGCTGAGTCTAACGCTTGGGGTGCATGTCAATCTAGCCAAACAGTAAGTGCACTTGCAAACTACAATTAGTTTATTATTGTAGTTTATCCTTAATTTGTCAACCAATTCTGTTCCTGCAACGCAAGCATTTCCATTGAAAAGAAATTATAAAACATTATACGAAGGCATAAGGACTATGCCATTTAGTCTTTCAGAGTTTTCTTTAAGATACTTAACATTGCAATGTATAAGACCTTTTTTCCTTCTAATATCTGTTTTTATTTCAGAATGCTGTTTCATTACCTGGACAAAAGAAGGAAAGAAAGCTCGACTCCGCTCCATGCAACTTATCTTGTGTCTGGCAAATTTGTTGAAAATGGCAACATGGTAAACATAAGCTTTTGATACCGGTTTCATAAACAAGTAACTTATTTGATAGACTGTTTACACAATAGCATGCGACTGCCAGGCATGCATGTGTCAGGCATGCTTGGATTCAAAATTATGCCTAATCTTTGGTCTCAATCATTTAAATTTTTTACCGTTATTTTACCAGGTAAGTCCAACTGAGAAAGAGTTCTCTTTTGTAGTGGTGACCTGGCCCCATAGGGAGAAATTTACCAACTACAGTTTTATGCCAGTGTCTCGGTCAGGGCACTGATGGAAGCATTAGCCCGAACATGTTTTTGGGTGGTGGGAGGAAACTGGAGCACCCGGCGGAAACCCATACAAACACGGGGAGTACATGCAAACTCCACATAGATAGGACCTAGATCGGCCGGGGTTCGAACTTGCTGTGAGGCATCAGTGCTAACCACTGAGCCACCGTATTGCACAACTCTACCTTCTTACACAGCAATTAGCACCTCAATACAAGTACATTCCCTCAAACCATTTTCAAAAAAAAAAATTCAAGTCAGGAGTCCTTTGCCAAGGGCTCCAGAGTCCAGACTGACAATGCCACTAAGTTTTTCAGTTAGTAGCAGTAGCATGATAACTGGTGGCAGCTTTTTTTGAGGTACTTTATATGAAGAAAAAAAACCTGTGAGAGACAGAGAAAGACATGCTGCCAGTGGGTAGTTCAAAGGATAAAAACACCAACAAAAATCAAGTGGCAGCACTGCCACCAGTGGATCCCTGGCCTTTGCCACTTAAGCCAGCTAGAAACTCTTAATTTTTTAAGACAAATCTACCAGAAAGATTACAAAGAAATAACCTACTTATTTATTTGTCATTGTAGCTGTCTTTGTTGCTGAGTGTTAATTATCTGTCTGTATTCTCAGAGTCATAAGGTGTCGGTGGTACGAGAGGATCAGTTGGAGCGTAAGTTCTTTGTTGCCACAAATCTTTTTCACTGGCTTTTTTATAGTAATGTCTAGTCATGTCATAAAAAAAATATGTTAAGGCTATGCATTTCGAGGCACTTCTCTTTTGTTGCAGATGTGAAGTCCAAGATGAGCCTGACTGTTAGCGTCCATGTGTACAGTGTCCAGAAAGCTTTGTTGAAAGATAGCGGTCCGCTTTACAGTGTTGATTATGATGCTGTGAAAGACAATCTGAAGATCTGCAGCAAGTAAGTCCATCTTTATTGTGCACAGTGCTCTCAGTAAGCAGTAAGATACGCAACGACCTGTGCTATATTACTCTATTGGAATGTGTCTGTTGCCATGAAAAGAACTCGTTTACAAAAAAAATTATTTGTTATTGTTTAGAACATGGACAACCACAACAAAATGGGAATGTACTGCCCTTATCATAAATTGCTTGTAGTTTGAATCCAGTCATTATTGATGATTGCTCCTTAAAACGGTTTTGCTGACTGTACCCCGTTAATTTTCTGGGTTTTCAGATACAGTGCCATAAGGTGTGCCAGTGCAGTTCCTTTGTCCTCCCCAGAGGTGCATCAGGCTCATGAGACGGCATCAACTTCGCGGTTGGAGAGCGAGAATGCCAGACCCAATGCAAACGGTAGCGCTAGTTCTATAGCTAAACCCGCCACAAAGCAGCCCAAAGGTATTATGGGAATGTTTTCAAAGAGTGTTGCAAAGAGTCAAGTGTCTACCAAAGAGGCCAAAGTGGAGCAAAAGGAAGAGGCATCTGTGGTATGTTTTTTCATATTGGATTTAATTTAATTTACCATAGAGCAAACCTAACTCTCTATTTCCTGTGTTGAAATTGCAAGATTAATGTTTGCCTGTGATCATATTCCAGGTTGAAGAGTCCAAATGTAGACCAGCTTCAAAGACCAGTGCTATGAGCAACTTCTTTGGAAAACAACCCCAAAGTAAGTTATCAACATTCTAGCAAGGGGGGGCCTACAAAACATGTTATCCCAATGCTATTTAATGCATCAGGCCTAATAGAAGGAGGGTTTGCCAATATACTTTGCATTATACAATATTTGGCCTCTGGTATTTGTTAACCAGGTGTCTAACCTTTTATCACTTTATTAATGCCTTTACAAGATTAACGTGTAAGAATAAATTAATGTCTTACTTCCCTCGCATATATTCTCTATCTTTTGCACGACTTTTTCATTTGTTAAAAATGTTTGTAAAACTAACCAAATTAAGCACATGTTCCAATCACAGAAAAAGTTGATTCAGCTGTGAAGGAGGAAGGAGGTAGAGACCAGTCGCCATCATCGTTGGTTGAGAAGAGACCTCCGAGCCCACTTCTTGAAGTGGCGAAAGAGAAGGACACACAGAAGGAACGTCCAAAACAGGATGCAGTTGATAAAGATATAAGGAGGTGTTTATTTACTAAGACCGTTAAAATGACAAGTCACACTTTATTTTTATTTTTTATTTATTTTTTTACACCCGTGTAGGTTTGTTTATTGAACTTCTCTTTTGGGTGCACTGAACTTTCAAAATGTTTGAGGATTTCTGCACCAGAACCAAAAGTGCCGTTTTATTTCATGTTGACCTTTTTAGCAACAAAACAACACAGTTGTTTGATTATTAGGCCACATAAAATCATTGTACATGGTATATTGAGTCTATAGCTTGTGTTGTGCAGCAATGTGTCGGTCTAACTCTGTCGTCAGATCAGGGTTTGTCATGCCCTAGGGCATTTTGGATTGGTCTGAATGTGAAACTGAGTATTAAGCTTCAACTGGGCTGGTGTTTAGGCTTGTTGAGTTCTGATGATTCATAGAAGATTGGACATAGGGGGTTGAATGTGGGTTTTTAGGGTTTTAATAACTAAGGGGTAAAATAAGCCTTAATGTGATGAATGTCTTTTTTTTGGTTTCCTTTTTTTTGTCAACAGCAAGACCAAGCGACTAGAGAATTCCGATAGTGAGGAGGAAGGCAAAACTGGAAATCTGAAGAAAAAGCGTCGCCGTATAAAGAAACCCCAGCCAGACAGTGATGATGAGGGTAAGTAGTCTGATGTGATTGGTCTAATAGTTTAGACTCTAAACTATTTACATGTTGTGTCTCTCTCTCTCTCTCTCTCTCTCTCTCTCTCTCTCTCTCATATAATTATATAAGAACATGTTGAACTGAAAGCCTAACCGCTTGATACCAGTTATTACAGAATCGCCTCGTTTACAAGATGTAAGGAATCCCTCACCGATTCCTGATGAAGAGGTGAAGGAGTCTGAGTTATATGCAAATGTAAGCTTTCAAATCACTGTACCATGTGTTGCCTTTTCATGGCAAGTAAAAAAAAATTTTTTTTAAAAGGCACAGACATACTTTACATTATTATGTTATCATTATAATATAACATATTGCATAGTGATAGCACATAATGACCAAATTGATATATTTTGATCTAGTGTAATACAGATACTTGCTTACTTGCTTTTTCCCTTAGGTGGGAAATTATCTTAGGCTTAAATATTTTAACAAGGCATTGGCTGCAATTATGCTCTTTGAATATGATGCATAATATTGATTTATGGAATACTCATATTTCTGTTAAGATCCAGAAGCGTTCCGAGGGTCAGCGTTCCGAGGGTAATTCCAGAAAGAGACGACGTGTGCTGAAATCTCATACCTTTTTGGATGATGAAGGGTGCATAGGTAATGTTACTTATATTATAATGTATTTATTCGTACATACCCCATGCGTTGGAGTTTTAAATGTCAAGTAGTTAATTACAACAATGTTTTTATTCACAACAGTGACAGAAAAATGCTATGAGAGTGAATCTTATTCAGAAACAGAGGATGCAGTTCATGCAAGCAAACCAGCTCCAAAGAATCAAATCCTGGCAAAATCAACAGGCAAAAAAGAACCCGAAAAGAAAGCACACAAAAAAGTTTTAACAAATGCAAATTCAACAACTAAGCAAGCATCAATTATGGGATTTTTTCAGAAGAAGTGATTGAAAAACAGAATCACCTTTTTTGTACTGAGAAAAGACGAGTGTGATTAGATCACAACAGTAATTTCAACACTCTGCCTGGACTGGAATCTTTATTTGTTTAGTGGGAGATGCTGGGAATATGAAATTGTCTCTCCGCGAGTTTTCAACCTTAAACAGATCAGAGTACGTCTGAAGTGACTTTCATCTGCTTCAATGGGCTATACCCATCTAAAATGAGTCCGTGCTGACTGCAATACCTGTGACATGCCCATCATCACCGCAGTATCTTTAACCTGTTAATGGATGAGTGCCACCTGATAGTGGTACAGATGTGTTTCTTTAATGTAATTTACAGAAAACCTCAACTCAAGTCTGTTTCTATGAATGTAAACATAAAAATGTTAGGAGGAAGTGTGTGTGTGTGTGTGTGTGTGTGTGTGTGCGTGTGTGTGTGTGTGTGTGTGTGTGTACACACGATGCATGCAAATGCCATAGTATTTATGCACAAGCCTCTTGATTTCTTGTCTGATGTATATTTTCATAAAATCCAGCTTTTTTGATCTAGCTCTATTGGTTGGGGATTCAGCGGGTTGTATAACGTGTCAATGTCAATGTAAGAAAAACACCAAGCAAGAGAGCCAGGATCTCCACAACATGTTTGAACTCTTATCTATATTATGAGCTGTGTGTGTGTGTGTGTGTGTGTGTGTGTGTGAGTGGGCGAGTAAGCAATCGAGAGAAAGCAAGCGCACGGGGAGAAGAAGACGTGTATCTCTTTGTGGGTGTGTGTGTATGTGTGTGTGTGTGTGTGTGTGTGTGTGTGTGTGTGTGTGTGTGTGTGTGTGTGTGTGTGTGTGTACGTATGACCTCGCCGTGATCCGGCGTATGTGCGACCCTGACTGGCTTACGCCGACACGACAAAAGCTCCGGTTGTGCTGCGAAGGTCAACCTCCTGGAAGAAAGCGTGCCCCTCCATGTGCCCTGGAGCCTCGCGGAGTACTTGGAGGACTCACCTTCACCCTGGAGAGCGGGGCCAAGGAGGAGTACCTCCAGAGGACCCCCCCCCCCACCCTCCACCCTCCACCCTCCACCCTCCGCCACACTCTCCGGGCCTTGCTGTTGGTTTGATTCACACCGCCTGGCCACTCCGCTTGCTCTGGACCTTCAGAACGCGAGGCGGGGCAGTTCCAACCTTGGTTTCCATTGTTGTGGTACGATCCTG
>JAVQIZ010176901.1:0-16812 GCA_036023535.2 Galaxias brevipinnis | reverse complement strand
GTGTGTACCATTATAATACGGGCCGTCCATGTATCTGAGTGTTGGCTTGAGCGTCTCTGTCTCTCTCTCTCTCTCTCTCTCTCTCTCTCTCTCTCTCTCTCTCTCTCTGTCCCACTCTCTCTCTCTCTCTCTCTCTCTCTCTCTCTCTCTCTCTCTCTCTCTCTCTGTCTCTCTCTCTCTCTGTCCCACTCTCTCGGATTCCTCTGGATCCACCCCCCTCCTGGATCCCAGATTCTCTCAATCATCTCCTCCAGCCGCGAGGTCTGACCGGCAAGGCAGGGGCGTGTGGGTGGACACGCTGGGCGCTGGCAGCATGCTCCGTCTGCCAGTGAGTAATGCGAGCGGAGCAAGAGATAGAGTCCCCCGCACCCCCTCACACTACTGGAAAGAGAAGAGCCATAGACAGAGAGAGGCAGGCAGTCCTGCTGTGACTTGGCGCACCCCACTGGACAGCTGGAGACTCGGGGAGCGTAGCCGCTGCCAAACATGGCTGACGAGGCAGGGGGGTGCAGGGTTTGGAGGGCTGGGCGAGGCCCGAGGTGGCTCCCATACCTGCAGCTGATCACCAACCCATCATCTGTAATTATCTACACTTATATGCATGGAAAATTAAAGGGGATTACACACACACACTCACATAGTACATACAAACATGTACCTGCGATTACTATCAGTTGTTATGAAAGGAGGGAACTCACGTTGGCACACACACACACACGCACATGGTGAGCCATAAAACACTGTCGTTTTATGATGACTATGAACAAGAATATGGTCTTGCAAGAACTAAAGTAAGATTCATCTATATTCATTGTAACAACTACAGTTATCATCATACTTTGACGAGCTGAGAGAATATCATTACACATGGCTGAGGAAGGGATTGTAATGTAAGCAAATGATTTGTAATTGCAACATGAATGTGAACTTTTGTGCATTAACCATGATGTTAGCCTAATGATATTTATAGAAAAAAATCTGTTAATTGTTCAACTTTTTGACCACAGAGCTATCATATCCCACATTTTCCATATTGGTTATGAATGATAAAATATGTAGATTAGATAAAAGGGTTACAATCTGTCCCACCGTGATTCTGACGGACCAGAGTTATTCTGCAGAAACAGCACAATGTCGAATAGATTCCGCCTATAAGGAATAATGCCATGCTAACATTAGGGACATCAAACTAAACCCTCAGAAATGTGCCGCTGGTCCAATTTCTCCTCCTTCGTTTTCAATCTCTAGGCATAATCTTGATTCAAAGCCTTATTATGGAGGGCTGACAGGATCCTCACGCTGTTGATAAATGACACCGCTCAGGCCACATTTGAAACGTGAGGCTCAAGTGCCAATTATCTATGCAGCCCTGGTTAATAAGGAGAGCCCTTGTTAACTATCTGATCTCAGCGTGAACATCATTTGTCATCAATGTCCGTGTTTACCTCCGAGACAGAGCTTCCCGGGACCTCCTCTGCCCAACATATGTAGAATCCTGGATCTTTGTTCCTTCAATAACCTTTTATAAGCGGTCTGGCATTATGATTAAGTCCTGCCCAAATACACACACACACACACACACACGCTGATTTAGACAATTACCATCACCCATGCAGTCAGAGATCTGCGCCTGCTCGCGGTCAGTGGTGTTATTGAATATTGAGCTGATGCTTGATCCATTTTGCCCAATTTGCTTGAAGCACCTGGAGCTGTGCCAATGCATGCTGTTTCTGAGGAGGTGAAGGATTCTCATGGGAGCTGACTTTTCTTACCATCTCTTCATTTGATTTGCAGAGCTGATGTGTTTTGGTCTGAAGTACATAATGGCAGCTCAGTAAAGTCACTCTTAATATCTGTATTTTGATTTGTAAAGTGGTCCAAAACCAGATGCACACTATAATTTCATCCTAAGAAAAGAGATCGCAAAGTGGCATTATTGCAACCAATTTGGTTCTGGTCTCAAGGTCTCTGATTAATAAACACTTGGTGTGGGTGGGCAGGAGGGGCAGCCAGGCCAGGGAGACGTGAGATGAGAGGCCCCCTGTCCTCTTGGAGGCCCAGCCTTGGTAGGCGCTGCCCGACTGACTGTGTGGCCAAGCTTGCCGGTGTTTCTCCCTTATATGCTCCCTGGTCTGAAAAACAGGAGAAAACCTTTAGCCAGTTTGCATGTACAGGACTTTTTCTTTTATGAGGAAAACACAGCAGGCTCATATGCGGGGTGTCTTTGTCGACGAGTTCCCGGCGACACCCCAGGAAACCCAACATTCCATTTAACCTTAGTTGTCTGGCAGGCAGTAAAGAAATGAAAATGAATCCTGGAAATTAATAATGAATCAATGTGTTTAGTATTATTGCTCGGATCTCCCTGTCTCCACACAGAACAGCATACTGTCGAGGCAGCATCTGCCCGGCGAAAATAAAAGCTTCCATCTCCTCCTCCTCCTCCTCATGTAGAGAAGATCATTTGCATAATATCCCCCTCTGTAAGGTGAAAACAGAATAATAATTGGCTTGCCCTTTTCTCTCTCTGTGTTGTAAAACAGTTAGGAATTAATTTGAGGATAACGGCGCAATTAATTCTAAATGCTAAAGATGCTGTGGGCGCTGTGATGTGAAGGAGGCAAAAGGAGACACAGTCAGAGGTCACAAATCAAAGACTTTGTGTTGTTGCTCCTGCCAGACCTCGGCTTGTGTTCTAACAGTGTAACCACCGAACCTACAGTGAAGAAATCTTCCAAACTAGCCCTCTATTCTACTCATGCTGTACATCTTTTGATGCTTTTATATTGGTATGGATCATGGGACTAACTTGCCTCATTCTATGAATTGTAGTGCAGCTGTAAACATGCTGCACGGTGGATAGAATGCATGAGTTTGTTCTCAGCCTCGATACACAACCCCGCAAATTACACATGCATCCCCATTATAGCTAATGAGCGGGAGTATAATCAGAGTCTGACTGGGTGCTTGCTTATTCTCTGGTTGAATCTGAACGTGTTCAGAGGGATGGAACATCCTTGCTCCAGATTCCGCCGACAGATGCCAACAACAGCCTCTTTCTTTAATTGCATACTTTTATATGGGTGGGTGCATGCTTCTTTGTCAACATCCAACAATAGTCGGGCTGTTCGCCGCGATGAAGATTTACATTCGATCTATGTCGGAAACAACATTTGAAATGAAATCTCCAAGGTACACTTGCTATTTGGGTCTTTACCATGTCAACACGCTATCGTATCAATACCATCGTCTTAGACGTGCCTGCCTTCTGTAGAGGCTGTCCTATTAGGGGGAGCAGCCTCATTCCCTGGCTCTGCAGAACGCAAACACGCCTCGCCACGAGTCCCAATTACACCTAATGATGGAGACAGGACGGAGCACATGCAGATTGTGCACCAGTTCCTTTGTCACGCCAGGCAGTACCTATGATCATTTATCATCCTCGTCCGATCCTGCACTCCTCCCAGAGCTGAGACAATGCATCCCAGCGCATCATCCATGCTGTTATTTGTGGTTAACTGCCAGGAAAGGGACTATAAAAGTCTGTGTTACAAGGCTTTGTAAGGTCTGCTTCCTGACCAAATGTGAGACTCCGTCACTAGGCAGGAAGTGTTGTGATTTCTCGGTCCTATACATAGATGGATCTATCCTGTAAGACTCCTTCCCTACCCCATATGGAAACACAACCTCTTTTGCTTGTGTCTTTTGTTTGCAATCAGTGTTCGCTTTGAAGTCTGAATGGGCTGGTTGTAAAGTGTGAACAAGGGAGAGCTTAGTGTGAGAGTTGGGGGAGGCTGCTGCGCGCGTGCATGTGTGTGTGTGTGAGTGTGTGTTGCATGGTGGAAAGTGGCAGGGAGAAGGCTGGGTGCTTGTCAGTGGCTTTCTATTAATCCTTGCTTGATCTTTGTGTTTGATCCGCAGCGCGGTCCTGAGACCGTGTGAGCAGCAGCTATTGCTGTAATTTAAAGTCAATATGGTACTCATGATCCCTCTCCCCAGGCTTACCTAACAGCCTCACACTGCCATGGAGTCAGTCATCTCTCCTGCTTGAAGGGGATTCTCAGCTTGAGTAGCTCTCTTTTCTGTAATTCTTGGTTGAGACTTGTTTATAGAAAAATGTAGGCGTCACTCTTTTTTTTGGGTAGTTTTGGAATGTTCCGTGAATGAAGCCAGTTTGCTTGTATTTATTTTCTAGGCCTATATGGGTGTTTAGCTATGGCTAAAGTGGGAAATGCTTTTATTAAAATTAATAAATCATATTTAAAACAGTTTAAAAATAATTTGATATCTCCAACAATCTCTTAGAAGCAGTGCAATAAAAACAACATCTATAAACGTCGTCAGGATACGATAGTGTGGAACTCCTCAGCATTGGCTATTATGCTTTTGCCACGGCCAGCTATTGACTCTAGGCCGCTGAATAACAAGCCCATATTGACATCAATACCTTTGATAGTGCGTTCAGAAGCACTTTAACTGAGTCTATTTGAGAACTGGGGGTCTGATCCACAAATCCCGTCCACAAATCCCATCCTGTGTTATTAAATCGAAACGATCTAAGCTATTTATCCTGTGCCAATGACATGAGCTATAGATGGCTGGCTCAAGGGCCCATTAAATCCATACACATGTCATGATCAGCAACGTCTTACACTAAAACTTACACCAAAACCCATAGCTGACAAACACTGTGACATCGCTGTAAATTTGATAGCCGAGGTCACTGAACTCACACTAGATGGAGGTGAAATGTCAAAAATTGATTCTTGTAATGGGAACAATTTCTTTTGACACAACTTGACCCTTTGTAAATGTTTTTATCCTGTAGTTTGGAACAGGATGTAGTAGTTATTTTGACTGCTCATGTACTACTAGGTGCCTCCATGTTCATTTAGTATCTGTTGTTAAAGCTGTATAACACACACCCAAAGGAATAACCTATGAAATGTGTCTTTTGCTCTTTTAATAGAAAACAAATGATAATAATAATTGAAGTACTTTGCACCAATATGTTTGGACTGTGTTGTAGCTTGTCATAATGTTTCAAGAAGCAAAAGATATTTTAAAGTGAATGAAATTAGATGTTCAAATTATAAACACAATTATATTAGGATTACTTCTACAAAACAAAATGAAGTGCAGCGCCTTATTCCTTTTATTAATGGCTCTGATACTTTCTCCAGAAAGGCCAATTTCCCCTTTCATGCTACGTTGTACTAATGGACGTAGTGAACTGAGTTTTATTTATATATGCCAGTGGCCAACTTATAACTTAAATGACTAGTTTAGTTAACCTTTCTGCTTAAACCTAACACATCGTTACGGCAGCAACAGTTTACTGCATAATTTCCACGGCATTAGCATCAGTCATGTTCTCCCCTCCCTATAAATACACCTGACAGCAGAACAGTTTTGGAAGTATTCTTCACTGAGAGTGTACGCAGGGTTTCAAAGGTGAGGCACTTTGATAGCGCAGCTCATGAAATATTTGCTGACTTCTATCACCTAAGGGACTGGTGTTCTGATAGAGCCACTGATATGTGGCCCTATTAGTCTCCAAGGAGTTTCCCTAGCCCACTTTCACTCGATCCGTGCCAATTAAACAGCCGGATTATGTATAATAGGTGTAGTCACTTGCAATGCCGAGAACAGGAACGTATAGGGAAGGATGACAGAGGCATACTGTTGAATAATTAGAGTGAATTTTCAGAGCCCCGGAAGCTCAATCATTTTCTGCCACATGATAACTATTTTTAAAATATCTTTCACCTTTCTCCCTTGCTCTCTTCTTTTCTCTTTGACTTACTCTGCATAATACTCTCCTACAGAGCTACACCACACATTCCAGCATATGTACTAAAGACATTGTATGGCTCACTTACATACTATGGTGTAAGTTTAGTTTGTCTGAGAGTTCAAAGGTCACAAGCACTCGACACACTAAGACTGTATAAATAAACATCAAAGTATTATTTAAAGAGTTTGGTTTTTGTGGGATCTTTTGATTGTTCTTTGCTTTGAGATAATTTTCTTTCCCTGTTATCAATTTCAAATGATCAGTCAATCAAATGACTGTAGATAATATGCATGGATAGACATAGATTGGGCTTGGTGTTTGTCATTGCTCATGGGTCCATGTTGGCTGATTATGTCATGCTTGGTTTGCCATAGTTCTTTAGTGTGTGTGTGTGTGTGTGTGTGTGTGTGTGTGTGTTTAAATGTTAGCTGTTTTTTGTCTCTGTGGAAATGACTGCCACCAGCAGACCTCTCATCCTTACAGACACTTCGCTTAGTCATCAGTATTCTAATGATTCCCACCACAACGATCTGGCAATGTTTATTTTTAGGGATGAAGAGATTGATGAGACGCTCATATCGTCCTTAACCACCAACTAATTAACTAATTAGGGCATCCAAATGAAGACTTGCTCTCGATAATGCAGTGTGGCTTTGGCATGGGTAAACAGCTCTTAAATACAATCCAATAACCGCTGGGCTCAGCCATGGGGTTGCAGTATCACCGTATCAGTATCAATGATTATCAGCACAAAAGGATTGCTTTAAATACTGAAACCACTGTTTCCTTTTATCACAAACGTGTTTTCTGATCAAAGGAGAAGACTTGACCCTGAATGAACACAGCGATACTATAATACTGTATGACCAACGACTATGAAGATGGCTTATATAACCAGGCCCATACCTTTGATACCCCTGTCCTGAGCGTGTCAGCTGAGACCCAAGGGAACTTTGACTGGGTGGTCTTTGAGCCCCTTTCCCTCACGCAGGCACACGTGATTGGCCAGAACATAGATCAGCGGCAGTAAGTCCCTCCCTGCCTTCTTTTCCTGTCGGTACACACTCCCAAGCCTTAGCTCACCAATGATTTTTAATCTAGCTCCATTTTGGCTGACTTTGAACTCCTGCTCCTGAGGTGAAAGGACCTGAAGGCGCTGAAAATATTTCTTTGTCCGTATCATAATTAGCTCTTTAGCATTGACATAAGACCTTTCACCTTGTTCTCCCCATATTTCAACATGCTATTGTTGCATAGTTCTCCGGCGATGTTATATCTATTGTCTAGTCTTGTTTCACACACACAATTGGCCTGGAAAGCATAGCGTGTCAGCATTCTGTGTCGCCTTAATTGGGAGAAGATATTTGGATGAAGGTTTATGACCGGTGTTGGTCCATTCCTCAGCACCGCTGGCCTGTAACAAAGCTCTGAACCATCTGACCACCCCAGAGCCTCCTGATTATTATTGAATTAATGCCTGTTTTGTACCTCATTCTCAGCTTTTTTCCTCAGCTTTGACAACAACATTTGAGCTTGTAATCCCACATGGCTCCATCTTAAAGGTTAATAATCTTTTTAATTGAATGATAAGCCTGCTATTGAACACAAAGTATAATTACTGAAGGATTACTAGGGAAATGAATATAGCCTCAGCAATTAGTCCGATAATTAAGGTTTAAGTGCTGGACAGAGATCAGAGAGCTCCTGTGATGTGTCATAAAATACATAGAGTTGTTAGAGCGTTGTGGAAACGTTGTGTGGAGCTTTACAGCAGCGCGCCTGCGTGTGCACCCAGGGTGGCTCTGAAACATGGCGTCCCAGTGGATGGAGCTGCAACAGCTGTTCCTGCCTGAGCCTGGTGTTTCACACAATATGATCGCTCCATCAGCGAGCCCCGCTCTCCAAACAGGCGCATCTGCATTCATCAAACACACTTATCAATAAACAGGGCCCCGCAACAATTAGTGATCTCTGAGGGGGAACAAAACAGCAAGCCAGGAAAAAATGTCAGCCGTACACTTTAATCACTGGCGTCGTTAATCAATAAAACGCCTTCATTTCTTTTAATTAAAGTTTTATTCGCCGCAAATGTTTGGAGAATCTGTTTGACTCTCTTTTTTTCTCATTAATGAAACTGGTTGGGCTTGGGGAATGCTGGTGGCAGCTGCTGATGACCAGTCACGCTGGGGCACTTCATGTTTGTAATTGCATTTTGTCACCTACAGAGGGTGTTAAGAATCCTTGTTAAAAGCGGGGGGAAATCTCACCGTAACAATTATTGTAGAGCAAATTACCAGGTAGGCAATATCTAAGCTGTCAGGAAAGGTTAGTAGAAACGAGTGGAAGGAAATGGACCATTCAGACATTCATCATGGCCATAGTTGCCACTTCCAAATTGAAAATTGCAGAGAAAACATCATCCATTTTCTCAAAATCTGAGCGTATTAGTTTTGATTGTTGGAATTATTGACAGAGGGGATGGATAAAGAAAATAAATCCATGGTTGCTACTTAATTCTTCTCTGTTTTGGTCGGTGTTACATCTGTGTAAAGACTGCTTCTTTACAGTATATATTGTAGACGGCATCAATCCATGTATTAACATTTTCGTCATTCAGCAGACGCTTCTATCCAAAGCGACTTGAGATTTCAGGGACTGTCCCCCTGGAGCAACAAGGGCACGCTAGTGATAGTGTTCCCAGGTAGGATTTGAACTCATGACCTTTTGGTGGTCACCAGGTCCACTAGGCCACTACTACCCCCATATATTTAAAGTTGACAAATAAGTTGTGTCTACAGGCTTATGTCTCAACATATATCCAGAGGATTTCCTCAATGGCCTTACGAGGTTGTCAGTGGGACCTACTGATGGACAGAGTTGTCACGCGTGAGTTTTCCTCCACCATCTGTCTACGTCTACCCTGTATACGATAGTTTATTCAGAATCACACACTTTGAAATGTAGCCTCCTACTTTTAATAGAAATGGCCAAATAAATGCTCTGTTTTTCCCTCCGGTAACCGTGATGTTTATTGGGCCCAACAGCATTGTCGTTTATTTGCAGTAGCACTGTCTTTTGAATTCCATTAACGCCACAACTATAAATTGAATTATTGAAAAACAATTTTTAATAAAAATCCTTGCATGAAATCAGTGAAGCCGTAAAGAGGCGGGAGTCAGGGAGCCATAACAACAATAAGGAAAGGTGTGAAAATATAAACTACCCCAATCAGGCCTAGCTCAATATTCAACCCCTCACCGTATCACAGGATTTAATAGGTCATGCTCTGCCTGTATTTATAGATAGCAGGCATTTTGCAAATCAGGGGCAAAACCTGGCCCCTTCACCCTGCATGCCGGAGATGGAATGTGCTAAAAATGTTGTCCATTGAGTTTTATTATTGTTATTATCCTATGACAAAAGCCACATTGCTTAAGTTTAGGAGGAGTTCATTTTGAGGAAAAACACAGATTGCTTTTAAATAACAACAGTTTAGACCAACTTCTGTTTGCCCTGCAATTGATAATGGGAAACAATGAGACGGAGCACAATTCAGATGTAGATCATATAGGGTGGTTAATGCACAGACCTGTGAGGAAGCCTATAGTGTTGCACATACTCAAATTCTCCGTCAAAATATTTCTTAACATCTCAATTTAGCCATTTGCAAGCTGTGACCATTGTTGATTCAAGGTGAGACCTAATATTATAGCCTGTGTGTGCTTTTATTGTTGTTATTTTTTAAGAATGGGTCCATTTTGCCATTTAATTGAGGCTCATGGGCTTGGCTGTGAAACGGCACACAGGGGAATAGCCCGTCAAGCGGCTGAATCTCCACAGCCATTAACTGCTCCGCACTCAATTAGAATGCATAGAATCCTGACATTTCATAACTTATGAGTCTCTAGGCCGATATATACCCATGGCTGTAAAAGCAAGCATGCTCTAAAAATACAGATCCCGGTACTGATATTCACTTTGAGATAAGACTGATTACTTTGCGAATTTTACGGTGCAAATTAAACCTGGATAAATGGTGCAAATGATGTGATAAAAACGACCAGGTGCTCTACTTTGTCAGTATGGTGCAAACACACAGTGGTTGCTGCGGCTGTGGGGTTGCCACCAATTACTCTTGGTTAGAAGCTGCCGTCTCTCTACAGTAGCTCTCAATTAAATTTATCTTCAGAGCAGCATTCTCATATTTCCATGTTTAATAAATCAGGTTGCATATCAGAAATAGCGAGGATCTCTATCTGTATGAAACAAGAATGTATTGGAATGCATCGTAAACATAAAACATAAGTGACATCAAATAGAGACACTTAATGAATTCTAAGATATGTTACATGTCAATGAGCTATCCTGGCAATGGGGATTCTGACCAACAGGAATTATGCCGATAGAAATGTAATTTGATTGCTGTTTAATTTTCTTCTGTGATCTCTTGATGCGACAATTACTCTGTTGGAAAACAGACAGGTCCTATTTGCCATGCAATTAATAACAAGCTGCTCCGGCAAGATTTTGCCCATTATTTCTAATATATGCTGTGTGATTGTAAATAGCACCTTTTCCAACACTACGATTGGATTCATTTATATCTTGTTATTTCTTAAATGCTTTCCCATAGCTTTAATTTACACAAAGTGAAGGCACATTTCTGCGCAGCCATCAGCAATCCAATTGAGAGAGAGAAAGTTATTTAAAGGATTAAAAGTAAATGCAAGTAAATGCAAATTTATTGTGTACATAATAGTTCATATTACACTGAGCGTTCCAAAGAGTTGATTGTGTGACTGTTAGTTATAATATGTACAGCAAATCAAAATGGTTGTTTATGATCCCTTTAATTACGTAGCAGTTCTTATGATTAACAAATCCAAACATTAATATTAGGAATTAGCTATAAGAACGGTATAAGTGAAGGTTAATCATTAAGTTTCATAATTAAAGGCACTCGTCAAGGATAAGGGGTTTAACTGAACACTTTAACTTGAGTGAACGTCGTAGATCATGCATGCTGTGAGTTCTCCCTTGGTGGTCAACCAATAATCTTAAAGCAAGTCAGACCTCCAGCAATGCACAACAAAGTCATCGACAGTGCCTTTAAGGTAGGGGCCGCCCTGGGTCAACCCTGCGGTGGCTCCTGACAATATGACAGATTAACGACAACGAGTTGAGCCCTGCACTTTCGGCCGCCCACAATCTCAATTATGTCTGTCTTAATGTACATTGAACAGCCGCAAATGGGAGGACATGGACGGGGTAAACACACTTGCAGGAAGCAGAGTAGTGACAGCCTAATAAAGTGCCATGATTGATTCAGCTTGCTCTGTGCCAGATTGGTTTATTGTGTGGGAGGAGTGGAACCAGATTGTGTATGATTGTGTTGTAAGTTATCTGGCCTCCAGTTTCATGGGAGGATGGGGATCAAAATATAGGGTTGAGGATTAGTAAAGCACCAATTTTCATGGAACTCTTAAGCCTACTGATAACTGACTATTGGTGTCAATACTAATAGCATGGAAACATATATACACACATACACACATGTAAAGTGCATGCTTGTCCTGTTTTCCTTTCATGTTGAGACATACCTAATAAAAATGTTTTCCCTAATAAAATAAAATTGTGTGGCTAAAACGCTACCGGGTGTTGCAGTTTGCCTGTGCTTGTTTATTGGAAAGAAAGTTAATGCATATTGATGGACCCTATAAAAGCAGCTAATTGAGCATTCCGGAACTTGCTGAGTTGGGCATCTGTTTGTGACATTCTGCAGCTCCAGGACCCACACCAGACTACCTTTATTAGCTCTCTGAACTGGGATGTAGGGCACGCCATTAAAAGCAGGAAGCATTCTTTCACTAAATATTGTGACAGCCTAACATTTGACACCTGATCCACACGCAGGGCTCAGGACACATTGAAGTCAGCTATGGCCAATGGGTGTAAGATAAGAAGCGTTTGATAATGGTTTGCCCCTTCAAAAGTTAATCCTACTTTGGAACGATTTAATAGAGCACAATAAACTGCAACCATATGTGCCCCTTAAAACCAACAGCGTTCCATATGAGTGCCAATGCGTACTAAGTAAGCATGTCGTAAAAAAAAAGCTTGTTTGTGGCCAGTCTTGCATCACAACAACACGGTTTTGAACACTTATATCACTGAAGAATGCTAACAAACCCCGGTTGAACATGCTGTAGCTAGCTGTTCATAATGTTTTGATCTTTCTTTTGCGTGCTGGGCCTTGACACTACTGAGCTTCAAGAATGTGAAATGAACCATCCTTTCTTAACTACTTCAGTATATGCACCACATCTTGTCTGTCTATCAAAGCTCTTCTCCATATGTCTTCTCCTCGTTTCCGTCTGTTTGTGACACGTCATCTGCACGTCTTTGTCATTACAATGAATATAGATTTAAAAAAAGTGCTTATTTCACCTAGTAATGAGCAAAAAAGGTCAGCCCAATTCAATTATGATGGCAAACCCCGACATTTTTTTTGCCTCTGCTCCAGGTGGCCGTTATGAAAAAGTCATAAGCCCTGTGATTGTAAATTCCAGTGACCTTGAAGACACCAGAGGAAGCACACATCTGTAAACCAATCATCGCACGGCTGCCCCTGTCAGCCACGCTCCTGCTCACACAACATACAACTGCCTGTCCTGATGCTGTGCAAGGGGAAAGAAAAGGAGAAGATTGTATTTTAACTGTAAGAAGCTGAATTTCTGTTGTTCTTTTTAGCCTGCAGTTGATACAATGTTGATTTAACTATAAGGAAGGTTAGTTGCCTTGGACAGGATTGCCTAATCAATCATTTACACATTTAACTGTCATACAGTGTATTTTCACACTTACAAATATAGAAGACTGAAAATGAACCATTCACTTTGAATTAAACAGAATTAACAGAATTAAAGTAGGAATTTGAAAGAGAATGCATACAAAGTTAAATATTTGATAAAAATAAAACTATAAACGTATCTTCTCTTTCCAATCTATTCTTAACCAGCCTTGAACATTTACTTATAAGGTGAGTAGAAATGTTCCAGAGTTCCGAAGTCAGGCTAAGAAATAAGGATACTGCTAGCCTCAGCATTTCTTACCTCACTGCCAACTGCTCTGCTCACCAGCACCATAAAGATCAGTGCTATTATGGATTTGCAGAGAAATCAATTTTATGAATGCTAATGTGCTTTAAATCTTTGAGAAAGAAACAATGTCTCCTGCATTATCGGAGGATGATTTCCAGCCGTATCAGGAAGCTGTCTGCTGCCCACTCCTCTGGTGGATTAGGTGCAGGCCCTTTAGGAGACTGCCTTTCCAGATGATCAAGTGGACAGTGAGGAAGCAGAGGGGAAGAATTGTGTGCTTTAACAAATGTGGTGGAGCAGTAACAGATAACTGACCATAAACCCAAAGCAAGCTCCTGTGTATTTGCCTCCTAGCCCTGGCTTTGCCAAATCTGTGAGAGGGCCACTTGGTTCTGTGCTGCTTGCAGGGTTGAAGATTAGCATTGCGCTATCAACAGCAGCATTGTGCTGCCTTCCCTTCCCTTCCCTGCCCTGCTCCTGCTGTCAGACCGCCTCCTCCTCCTAGCTTGTCAGGAGCTCCGACGAGGAGCTGTAAAAACCTTTTCCCCTCTCCTTAACAACTGCAAAACAACACGCACACACCCTGGCTGAGGTGCCCACATTTCTGAGTCCTCTGACAGGACGTGCTGCAGGCACAAATTGTAATTCATAAAGGTTAAGGGGGTCAATGCCTTTTATTACGAGTCTGAGTGCATCCAACTTGATGGGGCGGGCATGCAAATGGAATGTCTCAGTGTTCTATGCAACAATTCCGACAGGAAGAGTGTGCGTGCCTCAGTGGGTAAGGGAGGAGGTAGGAAGGGCGTCAGAGGTGTGGGGTAGGGAGGATGGTGGCATGGACTCTGCTTTTTTCACCACCTCTCACAGTCTCTTGTAAGACCAGGACCACACATCCGCTGTGCTGTTAATTAGACACTATGACAGTGACCTGTGGTAATTCCGTTTTTTTAAACTACTACCTTTTCGCCCCCCCCCCCCATAAAAACTGTTTAAAATAGTTAAATACCAAACCTTTTGCTTGTTTGATGCGTATATTAAATGCACACACAATAATTGGTTCTGTTAATTATCTTATGATAGATAATTATTTTCCTCCCAACAATGTTCAAGGTTCTAAGGCTAATTCTAAGGCACATAATCAAGAACATTCTGTTAAATATTTAATTTTTCTAGCAGGTTAGGAATAAGGCACCTTTTCTGATAGTAATAAATAATTAATCCAGCCAAAATTCCTATTAGTGCTGTACTATGGTGATTAGAATATTATGAAAACAGCTGTCACGTTGATAATGTCTATTGTTGTTTCTTGAGTTTCATTACAGACCAGAGTTGCTAAGCACAAGTCTCTCCTTTATGAAGACTTGAACATCCTAATTTAGTCAACAATCCTACAAAAAAACAAGTCCAACCAAACATTTTTTGGGGTTTGTTTGAAATGTTTCATTGGTAATGATGATATGTAATGTTTCTTTTACCTGTTGTCTTTCATTTGTGAACTGTACATATGATGTATTTTGTATCCGTACTCATGATACAATTAAATTAATGCAGTATCAATAAGCGCTACCCATGCAGGTGCTAACCAGTGGTAAATTATTGCTGCAGCTCAACATGACCCTGACAACAAGCTGCGACCAATTTAGACCCAATTGCACCCTCTGCTGGAGTATTAATGGGCTTAATTCTTTCTTCTAAGGACAATGTCGCAATAAATTTGCTTGTTTTAGTTCTGTTCAGTCTTTTATGGGGTTTGACACCGTTTTTAAAAGATAATACAAATAAAGCAAAATAAGTAAAATCGTGCACACCTTTTACTGGCAAAACGCTAAAATGACAATATTATGTGTGTGTGTGTGTGTGTGTGTGTGTGTGTGTATATATATATATATATATATATATAAAATGTTTGCAAGGTATATTGAATATTTTTTTCCTTCTCCAACCTATAATAGAGCGTCTTGACCTGCTGAGTGACTCTACTTTGTGCAAGAGAGCAAGAGGATGACTTTCCCCTGTGCACCAGCAAAGATAACCTGAGGAACCAGCGGGAGACTTCTCCCTCAAAGCAGAAAAGAGAAACTACCATTACTATCATTGCCTTTCCCTTGCAGCACATATGCTCGGGAGCCATTCATCAAATCCACAAATCCGCCTAGTGTACAGCTCAACCCTTTGCCTGTGGGATGCAGAGACAGCGCTGGGCCTTCCCCACAGGGACACATTTAAACTCACACCTCTACAGGTGACGTGTAAAACATAAAGAATTTGGGCTGAACATTTTTGAAAAAGGTTTGAGCCTTGAGAAAATCTTAGTGAAATGTAAAACATCCCTTCCGGTTTTTTTTTTTTTTTTGTTGTTGTCTATGCATGTACACACATATCCGTAATAGGCTAGCTTGCATAGAAATAAATAATATATGACTGGTATAAACATATCACTTAATATGTGCATGGTCGAGGAGGAAAGAAAAATTGTAGAGCCCCCAATCTCTCATTCAAATGTCTAGAGTAAATGCCTGCATAATGCATTTACCTTTACATGCCCTGTAGTGGGCTTGAATTAGGTTAATCTTTTTTTATTACAAGTGGACAAAATCGTTTCGTGTTCATCTAAATTAACGCAAGCCTATCACAGGTGTCAATACATTAAATCAGAGCCAGATAGATTTATTAATAAAATTTGCTGAATTATTTACCTTAGACAAGACTGTCAAAGCAGCACACATTTCAGTCTAATAAAGTTGTTGTGAAATGACCTTTCATTGTCATCATCCGGGAGTGCATCTACCTCACCACGCGCGTGCGCACTCGTTCACTGTGGTTCGACCTCTGCAGTCGGTGAGTGTAATGGAAGTTTCTCTGAGAAGCTCACCATTATAAATCTTCATTCATCCTCTTTTTAAACTTCAACTTGCAATATACAAGTATGGAGTGCATGCAGAAAATATGTAATTGTGCATTAGGCTCTGTTCATTTGTTCACTTGGATCATTTTTGTAATCATTTGACCTTAATTCAGTGTTGTCTTCTCTTCATAGAGAGACCAGGGCTTCAATCAGATTTGACCGAACCGGTGAAACCGACCTAAATTGCAAAATGTATGCTTGTGCAAAATTTGTCTCTACGCCGGCTCTGGTAAGTCACTTTCCTAAATTTTATTCAGACTCTTGGTCTTGTATGTGGTCAGACCTTCTTTATACATTGCCATAGGCCTGGTTAAACTTATGTACTGCTGAATGACAAGGGTATTTGCAAGCTAGGCCCGCTAAATGTTAGCTGCTAGCTTATGTCAGTACAAGCCATAGCATCGCCGTCCCATATTTGTGTACCTTGTCTTGACATTGTGTTTTCCTTTGTAAAAAAGGGAAATGTGGCAAGTTGAGGAAACGCATGCACATACCAAGAACCGTCTTTGGAAATAAAGTTACGGCTAATGTCACTTGGTATTTTGCGGTTGCCTGCCATTCACGTACCGCTAAGGTCAATACTGTCTGGCTGTCTGAGTAAATGGCTAGTCAACAAACTGGTGATAAATCAGTGAACTGATAGAAATTGCGATTATTGTTACTTAACAACCTTCTAGCCATAGGGGTGAACTGTTATTCTGTCGCTGTTGTTTTCCTGCAAGGTCACAATTCTGTTCAATGAAGTTTGAACCAAATCATGATTAATATAAAGTGCAATGTGTTTGTAGACAAGTTGTGTATGCAATTCTATCGTGGAATGTCCAAGAAAATATGGTTTGCAAATTAGTTGACCGAGTTAAGATGGTCTTTTGGTCAGATTACATTACAGTTGGCAAGTTTGAATAGACAAAGGGAAGGACTGACATTCCAATGAATACTTCAATGACAAGTGACATTCGATGTGCCTCTCATTGCTCATAAGGGATGTCAAAGTCAAACCAAACCATCAA